>PVLC010006478.1:0-69072 GCA_004027655.1 Graphiurus murinus
GGATTGAACTCAGAGGCGTTCTACCTCCGAGCTATACCCCCAGCCCTATTTTTTACTCTTTATTTCGAAACCGGGTCTCACTAAGTTGCGGAATGCCTCACTAGGTAGCTGAGGCTGGCCGCGAACCCGGATCCTCCGGTCTCAGCCTCCCGAATGCTGGGATTACAAGCGTGCGCCACCACGCCCGGCTTATTCTTTATTTTTGAAACCGGGTCTCACTAAGTTGTGGAGTGCCTCACTAGGAAGCTGAGGCTGGCCTCGAACCCGGATCCTCCGGTCTCAGCCTCCCAAATGCTGGGATTACAAGCGTGCGCCACCACGCCCAGCTTATAAATCTAATCTTTAAGACCAGTAAACCTTACCATTTATTAGTTAACACCCACAGTGATCCTCTTCTGTCTCCCTACCCTAGTCCTGCTGTTAAGCAGCCTTTGACAGTGGTCAGGTATCAAATGGACAGGTAAAAATGCCAGCACTATTAATCTATCCTAGACATTGTTATGACTATTTTGTGTCACCTTTCATACTTTCACTTTGGTTTGTTTTGTGAGAACTTCCTGTTTATATGTCAGCTTCCTCTACAACCACTGTGGACTACATAAGCATAGGGATTAAATATGATTGACCATGGTTCTCAGGTGCTAGTGTCTGGAACATGATACACGCTTCATATTTGTTTATTGTATATGAAGCAAAAACTAGAAATCTATTTCCAGGTATTTGAAGACATTTAAGTCTGTGAGGATGTCACATTATCTTCTGACTTACATCTTTTGAGATATTTATATCCTTCTGTGTGTTTGTGTGTGTTTTTTGCTGAAGATTGAACCCAGGATCATTCTACCTCCTCGCTCCACACTCAGCCCTTTTTATTTTTTGTTTTGAAGTAGGGTCTCCCTAGGTTGCTAAGAGTCTACCTATGTTGCTCAGGTTTTCATGCAACCTGTGATCCTCAGGTCTCAGCCTCCCAACTACTGGGGGCTTACAGGCCTGTGCCACCACTCCTGGCCTTTATATTCCTCTTTCTTTCCTATTTGGTAGTATTTCTCCTTTAGGAAGTGTTTGGGTATCAAGAAGAAATGCTGTGGTAAGATGTCATGGAGTTAGGTTCATTATTTTGGGATCATGAAGTGACTTATTTGGTTTTGTTACTTGCAAAGCCAAAGCTAATTATGTCAGCTTAGACTATAAAATAGTTGGGAATGAATAAGTCTTTATGATTAAGGCCATTTTGACCTTTTTTTTGATATTGGGAATTGAATCCAGGGGATTTCTACCTCTGAACTACATCCTAGCCCTTTTTTTTTGTTTTTGTTTTGAAATAGGGTCTTGCTAAGTTGCTGAGAGCCTTGCTAAGTTGTTGAGGCTGATCTCCAACCTACAATTCTCCTGTCTCAACCTCTCAAGTTCTGGGATTACAGGTGTGCACCACCACACCTGGCCATTTTGGGATCTTTTACAGAAAGTGCTGTGGGGGTGGTGTTGCTAGGAAAGGAAATGGTAACTCAAGGCAGATGGAAAACCAAGTAGCTTAGGAAGTCTTTGGTCTTGAGTGGCTTCTTCACTCACTCACAATTCCTGGTGACAACAGTGGTGCAGTTGTTCTGCAATGGTGGGCTTTTCTAATAGCTGTTTAGTTCTGGCCAAATGGTGATTTGCATTTTTACAGCATTTTTCCCTCCCAAGAGATAGGGGAATTTTACATTCAACAACAGGGCCCAGGATGAATTGCAACCAGTGGGGAAAACATACAGAACAGTGCTCATCTGCCCTTTACCAATTCTGGTAAATACACATGTCCAGGGCATATACTAAGGGAGATTGAATTGTGCAAAACTGCAACAGCCATATTCTGCCTCTAGAGCCCGTGTAATTTGCTTTTTGGATTGCTGGTGGTAAAAGCTGAAGTTGGCCCACAAAAAGAAAATTAAACCCCGGAAACTTAAAATATCATGGCCACATCCACACAATAAGCGATACTATTTCTAGTTTACACTTAAATGTTTTCAATCTGCAGCTGGCACAAACAGCCAAATGTAATTTTACCGCGAGAAGGGAGAATTAGAAAATAGGACGGTCTTTAGCTGCAGAGCGTCACAGGTTCTTTTATTTACCTTTCACTATACAACTTACAGATGCTACCCGTTAAAAAAAAAAAAAAAAAAAACCACTAAAGCTGTCAGTAAACATTTCCTTCGGTTACTTCACCTCACCTGGCGTCTCATTAACCACCTAGACCTGCCCTCGGCTTCCTGTCAAGTGGCCTGGGGCGAGCGTGTGGTAAACAGCACCGAGTCGACGTCAAGAACGCGGGTGAGATGGTTTTGCCAGGCTCTTCCCCCAAGGCTTTAATGGATGTGGGTTTTTGATACTCTAGAAGTCTTGCAAACGGTGTCTTTTGCTCCAGCAAATAGCAAAAAAGCAGTAAAGGGAAAAAGAAGACCCCCAAGCCGCCGCTCGCGCATGCGCACCACGAAGGAACGTGACGCACACGGGGCGGGGCCCGGGCGCTGTAGCTCCGCCCCGCCGCCCCGCCTCCTTCCCCTCACCCCACCCCCTCGGAGCCGGGGAGTGACTGACTCCCGCCAGCCCCTCCACGTCAATCAGCCCTTCTCCTCGCACTCTCTGCACCTTGTTATTAATCTCAATACCGATATCGCCGGGACACCTCGCCCCCGGCCCTCGGGGGTGTGAACGTGTGTGAGCGAGAGCGAAGGCACCGAAAGCTGGCGTCTCTGCTCAGCGGCTCTCGGCGCAGCAGCAACTCCCGCAGCGGCGGCAGCGCCAGCGCCGGGAGGCCAAGGCCAAGGCCAGGCTCTGTGAGGCTCTCGGAGTTGTAGCCGCGGCTGCGGGGGCGCCGCTTCTTCGGGCCCGGGCCTTCGCGTCAGCGGCCGCGGCGCCTCTCCTGCGCGCCCGGGGTCACGGTCCTCCAAGCCGGGCGGCGCGGCCTTCGCCCCCCTCCCCGCCCCCCGATCCGTCTCCTCCTCGCTCCCCTCAGCCGCCCGCCGCCTTTGCCGTTCCTCCGGCGGCCCGGCCCGCCCGCCCCGCGTCCCCTCCGGCCGGTGCCTCTCCTCCCGGCGGGCTGCCTGCATGTCTTTGCTGCCCTCAGCCCCGCCGCCACCGCCGCCGCCGCCTCCCCCGCCGCCGCAGCCCCAGCAGCAGCCGCCCCGCCGCCGCCGCCGCCCGGACCCTGGCGCGCTGAATGCAGGTGAGGAGGGGCGCGGGCCCGCGAGCTGGGGCCCAGCCTGCCGCCGCCGCGGGCTCCTGGGGAGGGCGGGCGGGCGTGGGTGTTTGTGTTTGCGTCTGCGGCCGCCACTCCGGAGGGGAAGCATCTGTGGGGGCCCGTGCGCGCGCGCGCGTTTGTGTGTGTTTCCCCGGCCGCGGGGAAATGGCTGCTGCTGCTCCTTCTGGGCCCGGGGAGGAGAATGAGGTAGAGTGTTTTCGTGCCTCCGGGTGGGATCGGGAGTGTGGGGAAGAGGAGCGCGTCCCCGGGGAGAGGAGGTGGGAGAGGGACAAACGTGCGTGTGGGTGTGCGAGTTGCGACTTTGGCGGGAGGCGGCCTGCGGGCCGCGCGAGTGGGTGTGTGTCGGCGGCGGGAGGCGGCCGGCCGCCCCGCGTCTCTCCCGAGGGGCGAGGGTTCGGGCGCGTGCGGGGAGGGGTCCGCGCCCGGGGCCCGGGCTCTGCGGGCGGCTCGCGAGTGTCCCGGACCCCAGAGTGGCGTGCGCCTCCCTCTTTGTGGCCGGGGCCCGGAGCCACGCAGGTGAGAGCTGTTCCGCCGGGCCGGCCGGGCCGAGCCGAGGAGGGGCGAGTGAGCGCGGCCGCCGGGCTGGAGAGCTGCGGCCGACGCCGCGCCGCCGTTCCCGGGCCGCGGCAGGAAGCGCGCCGGCCTGCAGCGCGGCCTAACCGCCTCGGCGCCCGCCCGCCCGCCCGCCTGCCTGCTGCCCTCCCGCCGGCCTCCGTCCCGCCGGCCTCCCCGGACGCTCCCGGGACGCTGGGCTCGCGGGGCCCGGGTCTGGGCAGGTGAGGGTCGGGGGCGGGACGCGCGGATCGCGGTCGCCACGGCAGCCTCTGCGTCTCCAGAGGAGAGGCGAAGGCTTATTTTGGCGTTTCAACTGCGAGCCTTCCCGGGCTGGCGGTGGGACCCGAGGGAAAGTGAATCAAAGCTGTAAATCTGGGAATACGTGATGTTCAGAACCTACCCCCCCCATCTTAAGACTGTGCGTGGAGGGATGAGTTAAAAAAAAAATACATGTAATACATGTACATATATTGTTTGTTGCAAGTGTTTTCTTGTTGGTAAGATGTATTTTTTTTTTTAAAGATAAACATTTCCTTGGAGGGGCTGGGGAAGAAAGGGAAACTGGTTTTCCTGGCCTGTGGTGTTGGAATTGGATCGATTTTATGCATTTGAAATGGTTTTATCCTGCCTCCTAGGGGGAAAGGCGCGTACACGCCAGGCTTAGGAGGTCGGTGAGGAAGAGGAAGTTACTGGAGCTGTCATCTTCCTTAACTTGGCCAGCTCTTTAGCTTAGGGTGTTTAGAAGGATTTTGTTGAGGGAGTTCAGCCGAGTTGCTTGTACACATTGGAAACACAGTGGCACATTTTAGGAAATACTACCTAATTGCTTCCAGTTATCTTAGTAGTCAAGATAGTTATGTAAAAAAATTGTTTTTCTTACAGTCTCCTAAACCCAGATGAAGCATTCTATCCTCAGTGTGTTCTACTGGAAAGCTATTTTGAGAGTAGCCTAACCTAAACGCGGTAACGTAACTCCTATGCCAATAGGCTAACAACCCATGAATCAAATTATACATGGTATTTGGGTAATTATATGCTGATTTACATCACTCTTTACATTTGTATCTAGTTAGGTCATCTTGCTAGAACCCTACTGTGGATAAAGTCATAATGCAGGTTTGATGCTTTTAGGTCATGTTCTGTATAATGGCCAAAGATTACCTGGTTTCACAAGAGAAATAGTTTACGCTCTTCACTGGGAAGTGTATATATGGGGTGATGGCGGTGAAAGAGGAGTGTTTATCACAACTTGAAAACCCATGTAGTGTAGTGGAAAAACAGCTTGTTTTCAACAGACCTCAGAACTCTAGGTGCGCCATCTTTCTTAGGCTTGTTTTCAATAGACCTCAGAACTCTAGGTGCACCATTTGACCTTAAGCAAAGTATCTAGCACTTATAAACCTATTTTTTCATCTGTAATAGGGAGATAATACCTTTTTAGTAAGATTGTGAGAATAGAAAGAGAAAACATGTTTGGTACATAGTAGATGTTTATTTCTACCTTCTGCAGCTCTGATTGTGGATATTGAAAAGTATTTGTAAGTACAAATACTTATTAATTACCTAGAGCAATATTATGGAACTATGAGTTAAAAATCAAGACACTGAACTGGTGATATGTAGCTCATTGGTAGAGCGTTTGCCTATCCTGTGTGAGGTTCTGGGTTACATTCTTGGCACAGCCCCCCAAAACAAAACAAACAAAAAAGTCCCTCACGGTGGAATATTTTCTTGTCTGTAAGATGTGATTTTTTTTTTTTAAGATAAACATTTCCTTGGAGGAGCGTGAGAAGAAATATATATAAATTTGATATATATGGTATATGTATACACTTTTTCTAGAAGTGAAATTGACATTAGTATAGCCTAATATGTTATTTTGTAGAGAATAGTCATACTCAATGTATTTTCTTATATTTATAAATAGCCCATCTCTTAGTCTCATTACATTTTATGAGTTTTCACTGTGTAGCCTGGAAAAAAATTCAAGATCTATATAGCACATACATGTTCCAATATAATCAGGCATTAAAAAGGATCAAGGAACCAGAGTTGGTCAATACAGATTCATAAAGAATAAGTGCCACAAAAAATGTATAATTCATTTAGTTTATGTTAACTGGGTAAACACACAAAAAACTCCTCTATCAATTTCTAGTAATTCACTATATTGTTTTATGTGGGATATTGAATGTGTTCATTAAATTTTAACATTTGGAAAGAATGATGATATGAACTAAAAGGTGAAGCTAACAAAGGATAATTAGAAGATTTTTCCTGCCCTCCCCTTCTCTTTTTGTGAAGTTAGGACAAAGAGAATGGTGGAGGAGTTTGATTGGTTTAAGTTTGTAATGTCCTTGTTTACAAATGCTAGTTTTTCCATTTGTTTTATATCATCATTATTTGTTACCAGCAATGATTATATAAAAATCTTACTAGCTTTTGCAGTACTAGGGATAGAATCCAGGGATGTTCTATCTCCGAGCTTATACCTCCAGCCCTTTTAATTTTTTATTTTGAAACAGGGTCTTGTTGGATTGCTAAGAGTCTTGCTATGTTTTTGAGGCAGGCCTCAAACCTAGGATTCTCCTATCTCAGCTTCCCAAATATTGGGATTACAGGCATGTGCCACCACAAATGAATTTTGCTTTACTTAGTATTTGGCAAAGAATTTACATTAGGTTTTAAGTTATAGTACTCTAAAATCCTTCTTTTTTTAAATTTGGGAGAATTGGGGAAATGTTTTTCTGTAATCATGAAAACAGTGTATTGAACTTAGTTTTTTTTTTTTTTTTTTTTTTGGTGTGTGTATGTGTGTGTTGCTGGGATTGAATGCAGTGACCTTCTACCTCCCAGGTATACCCCCAACCCTTTTTTTTGTTTTGAAACAAGGTTTCCTTAGGTTGCTTAGTTTCTACATTCTGAGGCTGCCCTCTATCCTCTGATCCTCCTGTCTTAGCCTCCCAAATATTGGGATTATGGGTGTGTGCCTGGCTGAACTATTAGATATTTGATTGTGAAATTTATTAATAGCAGTGGAATTACTCATGCTGTCATTGTTTAGTGTCTTGACTAAAGGAACTATGTTACAACAAAAGGTGGAAAATTATTTAGGTTTTAAAATTTAATGTTACTTAAATGGGTTTTAAAACATTCTTTCCAAAATATTTATTATAGATGTCTTTCATTATAGGGAATTGGAATACTTGGGAATTTCTACATGTGTTACTGTGGGTAATGCTAATTGGGGCAATAAATGCAAATAATAGAAGTTTATTTTGCTTACATGGTAGTCCAATACAGGTGCTCCTGGTTAGCAGGTTTGTGGCTTTTAATTCCTGTGGTAATTTAGAGACTCAGGTTTCTTAACATCTGTGATTCCACCATTCCTAGCATCCTGGAATCTTCCTGCCTATTGCCCAAAGACCATTTCTTAAGAATCCCCATACTGAAGTTGACAAACATCTTTTCAAATCTCATTGGCAAGGATTTGAAAAGACACAGTCCTGTTTTAATGCAAGGGGTGTGGGAAATGTAGTATCTGGGGGTGTTTCATGTTGTTATTTTAAATGGTAGTATATACTTACAAAGTTATATCTAAAATATGAACTATACTTAAGAATTGTTTTCCATCTTCCAAGAGTAAAATTGGGTGTGGGGGCAGGGAGGAGTAAATTGGAAGGAGGGCTGATATGTGAGGGGCTTAAATGACAAGTGAATTTTGGCAGCTATTTAAACCAAAACAACTTTATGGAGAACATTACAGTAGGATTTTACAATATTTCTTGGGCCTTTTGTTGTTGTTGTACTGGGGATTGAATCTAGGGGCATTCTACTTCTGAGTTATACCCTCAGCCCTATTTTTAATTTTTTTTTTTTTTTTTTTTTTTTTTTTGTGGTACTGGGGATTGAACTCAGGGGCTTTCTACCTCCGAGCTATACCCCCAGCCCTATTTTTTATTCTTTATTTTGAAACCGAGTCTCACTAAGTTGCAGAGTACCTCACTAGGTAGCTGAGGCTGGCCGCGAACCCGGATCTTCCGGTCTCAGCCTCCCGAATGCTGGGATTACAAGTATGTGCCACCACGCTCGGCTCTATTTTTAATTTTTTAAATGGGCTCCCTAAGTTGCTGAGGCTGACCTCGAACCTGGGATCCTCCTGTGTCAGCCTCTCAAATACTCGGAGTGTACCACCATGCCCGGTTGGGACTCTTCTTTATTATCCAGTTACTAATTGCCGTTGTGGTTCACTGGGTTCTGGCTTCTTTCACTTCCATTTGTACTTTGAAGTCAATTGAGATCAGTAGGCCAAAACTCTGTATTTCAGTATCTAGTGTGTAGTGTCATACAAAACCCTTAAAATAATTTCTCTTTTCTTCCTCTGTGGTGGGATAGAGCATTATTATTATTTTGTACTTTAAAGAAATATGTAGAACCTTAACCATGTTCTTTTTTTTTTTTGCTGTTTTTATAATTCTAAAATCATTAGTAATGTCAGGTGAGCTAGGCATGATGGTACATACCTGTAGTCTCAGTGACATGGGAGACTGAGAAAGATCTTAAGTTCACTGTGTTTCAAAAATATAAAATAAGCCTGGTGTAGTGGTGCATGCTTTGGGAGGCTGAGACAGGAGGAATGCAGGTTTGAGGCCAGCTTCAGCATTTTTTAGTGAGACCTCAGCAACTTAGGGATACCCTTTTTCAAAATAGGGCTGGGGGAGGGGGTATAGATCAGAGGTAGAAAGCCCCTGAGTTCAATCCCTAGTATCACAAAAGAACAAAAATAAAAGAGGTCTGGGGGTATAGTTCAGTAATAGAGCTCCCCTGGGTTCAATCCTTAGTATTGCAAAAGAAAAAGAAATTAATGTATGTGAACCTTAAAACAAAGACTTTTTTTTTTTTTTTTTTTGTGAGGATTGAACCCACCGTCATTTTACCTCTTAGCTACACTCCAGTTCCATCTTATTTTTTAAATTTTGAAATGGAATCTAACTAAGTTGCTGAGGCTGGCCTCCAACCTGCAATCCTTTTATTAGCCTCCCAGGTATTGGGATACAGGCCTGTGCCACATCAGGTTCCAAGGCTTAATTACTAAGTGGTGCTCATACTCTGCAATGAAAATACTACAGCTTTCTTTTACTAACTGCATTAACACTGGGTTTTTTTTTTTTTTCTGTTTTTGTTTTTGTGGTACTGGGAAATGAACCCAAGGATGATCTACCACTGATCAATATCCCCAGTCCCCCCTTCCCCTGCCACTCTCCCTTTTTGTGGTACTAGGGATTGAGCTCAGGGCCTTTCTACCTCTTAGCTAACTCCCAGCCCTTTTTATTTATTTTTTGTTTTGAAATGGGATCTCCCTAGGTTGCTGAGAGTTTTACTATGTTGCTGAGGCTGTCCTGGAACCTGCCATCCTCCTGTCTTAGAGACCTCCCAAGTAGTGGAATTACAGCCCTGTACTACCACACCTGGCTAACAATGGGCCTTTTATATACTAAATAAAACTTATTTCTGAGCAATTTTAATTGAATCACATTTTTTTTTTTTTTTTTTTTTTTTTGCAGTACTGGGGATTGAACTCAGGGGCATTCTACCTCCGAGTTATACCCCCAGCCCTATTTTTTATTCTTTATTTTGAAACCGAGTCTCACTAAGTTGCGGAGTGCCTCACTAGGTAGCTGAGGCTGACTGCGAACCCGGATCCTCCGGTCTCAGTGAATCACATTTTTTTGAGGACTCATTTTGTATCCATTATATCCAGTTCTGAAGAGATGTATGAAAGATGTAGAATAGTTTATAGTTTGAATAAAAGATAATGTATATAATTTAGTTATAAGCAGCAAATGAACAAGTGAAGGCCAACACAGTATATAAACTGTATATAGTCATTCTGAGAGGGAATAACAAAATTGAATGGTAAGTGGGTCAGATATTACTTATGAAAAGGTTGGCTTTTTTTTTTAATGGTACTGGTGATTGAACCCACAGCCTTGTGCATGCTAGGCAAGTGCTTTACCACTGAGGTTACATCCCTAGCCCTGCCTATATTTTATTTTTGTTACTGAGGATTGAATTCAGGGGCATTTTACCTCCAAGCTATACCCTCAGCCCTATTTTATTTTGAAACAGTTTCTCACTTAAGTTGCTCAGGGCAGCCTTGAAGCTGTGATTCTCCTGTCTCAGCCTCCCAAGTACTAAGGTTATAGGCATGTGCCACCATATCTGGCACCCTGCTTATTTTTTAAAACAGCTTTTTCAAAATATAATTCACATACTTTAGAATAAACCCATTTAAAGTGTGTAACTCTATGATTCTTAGTGTATTCACAGTTTTGCAATTTCACCATGGTTTTTTTTGGGGGGGGGGGTGTGTCCTGGGGATTGAACTCCGGGCTAATTACCTCCAACCATATACTGCTCTCCCCATCCCCCTTTGTTTCTTTTGAAACATGGTCTTGCTTAATTACTGAGGCTGGCCTCTAACCTGTGATCCTGTCTCAGTTTTCCAAGTACTGAGATTATGGGGTGTGAGCCACTGGGCCCTACCAATCATCTCAATCTGAGAACATTTTTATCTCCTGAAATATAATCCTGAGTTCTCTCCACCTCTTTTTTTCTGGTACTGGGATTGAACTCAGAAGTATTCTACCTTTGAACTATACCCCAGTGCTATTTTCTTTATTTGAAACAGGGTCTAAGTTGCTGAGGGCCTCGCTAAGTTGCTGAGGCTGGCTTCAAAACTTTGATCCTCCATCTTAGCCTCAAAAAAATGGGATAGTAGGCATGTGCCACCATACCTGGCTAATCCTGTATCCTTTTAATAGTTATCCTTTGAGCTGGGGGTGGTGGTGGTTGCCACCTATAATCCCAGTACATGGGAGGCTGAGGCAGGAGGATTGCAGGATCGAGGCCAGAATCAGCAACTTAGTGAGATCCACAGTAACTTAAAACCTGTTTTTAAAAAAGTTATCCTTCATTTTTCCATGTCTGTAGTTCTTTGCAAACACTGATAGAGAACCTTTAATCTCTGTAGATTTGCCTATTCTGGACCTTTGATACAAATATCAATATAATATGTCATCTTTTAAGACAGCTAACTCAGTTGTGTGAGAGACTCATCACTCATACTGAATAGATGCCTGGTAATTTTGGGCTTTATCAAATATTGCATTTATTTATTTTTGTGGTACTTGGGATTGAACCCAGGAGCATTCTACCTCTGAGCTCCACCCCAGCCCTATTTTTTATTTATTTTGAAAGGGTCTCACTAAGTTGTGGAGGGCTTCACTAAGTAAACTGAGGCTGGCCTTAAACTTGCCATTCTACTGTCTCTGTCTCCCAAGTACTGGGATTACAAGCATGCACCACCACACCCAGCTGCTTTCATTTATTAACAGTGATATTGGTAACACAAAATAGAGGTTAAAACACTTTATCTTTCTTAAAAGATAGAAAAAAGCAGAAAGACTCTCCCTCTGTAATTTACAACTTAAACAGTTTTTATTTATTTTCACATATTAAATAGATTTCCTAAATGAGTAATATAGATCAGAGTTATATAATGCAAGTTAGAAATACTGCTAATAGAATAGAACTAAGGTTATATCAACATTAGTGTCATTCTTTTAAAAGACTGTTGGGATCTGTACGTATATATCTATTGCTTTCTGATTATAATATATTAAAAAAAGCCTAGAGCTGGGCATGGTGGTGCATGCCTGTCATCCCAGTACTTAAAAGACTGAGGCAGAAGGATCCTAGGTTCAGGGACAGCCTCAGCAAATAGTGAGACTCTCATCAACCTAGTGAGACCCTGTTTTGAAATAAAATAGGACTGGGGGTGTAGCTCAAAGGTAGAATGCCCCTGAGTTCAATCCCTGATACCACATACACATATACCCCCAAACAAAGCAAAACAAAACAAAAAAACTACCTTTAGGTTATGTATGTTCTGTAGGTTCATAGTGCAATCTTTTCAAACATCTGTACATGAATTTATAAAATAATGTGAATTGTATACAGAATGGTAACCTTAATACTATAAGAATTTGAATCACTGAAGGCATATCTAACCTATTTGCATACATTATTAAGCTTCTCCTGGCAGCAGGTTATTATATTTAAGGTTCTGGGGAATAAAAAGAAACAGGATAATTTTGTTTGTGTGTATGTGTTGTACTGGGGATTGACCCTAGGGTGTTGTGAGTGTATTCTACCACTGGGCTACATCTCCAGTCCCTAGGATATAGCCTTTATTAGAGAGTAGAAGTAAGACTTACTGACCTGTTGAGTACCAAGGACTGAAAACCTACTCCTTCCCTGTAAATGTGTAATCTGAGTTAGTCTTAATGAAAATTCTGTGAGATACAGGCAGTGCAATTCTCAGTTTATAGTGGGTTAAGAATGTGAGTCTTATATCCTCTACTTTCTAGATCTTGGGAAATTCATTTACCTTCTTCTTGCGTCAGTTTCCTCATCTATAATAGGAAGGTAGTAGTGGTCATTGTCTTACAGAGTTGTGTAATGATTAAATGATATGATAACTTTAAAGTGCTTAGAACAGTACCTAGCATATCCATAATTAACTCCTAACCCCTCCCCCAACCTCTCAAGATATATTAGCTATTACTGTTTGTTATTAGGAAACATGCAAGTTAATATGGGCAAGATTACAGTAGAATGGTTGACTCTAAAACACTAAATTTTACACTTAATTGAGCATTTAAGTCTAGTTATAGCAAACAAGTGAAGGCAGAATATGCGAAGTGGCAAAATAACATTAAGTTCTGTAACATACAGAATGTATATGGGTTTTAAACTACAAGGATGGATGAGAGGTGGTAGAAGTTTGTTTTTATGAAGAGATGAAAGGAAGGGAAGAAAATAGATAACTGCAACATCTTCCTGCCTAGTCTACCAAATTCCACTATTGCTTTGTTTCTTTATATACATTGTCACTGTAGAAATATTTGTAAAATTCATTGCACATTACTTAAATTTCTTAAAATACTTAAATAGTAATAATGACTGTTTTCTGGTTATGTATTATGTTCTAGGATAAGAGTCAATAAGCTCTTTAAAGAAACAGATGTAATACATATTTTGGCTTTGTGGGTCACATAAGATCTTTCTTGCATGTTCTTTTTTTGTTGTAATTTTTAAATAGTCATTTAAAAATGTAAACATTAATGCCAGGCAAGGTGGCGCACACTTGTAATCCCAGTACTTGGGAGGCTAGGACAGGAGGATGGCCAGTTTGCGGTCAGCCTTAGTGAAACCCTATTTCAAAATAAAGAATAAAAAATAGAGCTGGGATGTAGCTCAGAGGTAGAATGCCCCTGGATTCAATCCCCAGTACCGCAAAAACAAAATAAAAGTAAATGTCATTAATTGCTGTCAGATCAGATTATAAGCATTTTGCTTATACTTGTGCTAGATTTACTTGAAATAACTAATTTCTCCTTGTTGTGATCCTGGTAAAATTGATGTTATTAATCTCTTCTACAATTGAGGATACTGAAGTTTAGCAGATTTGATGAAGGTCAAATAGCAAGTGACAGATTCAGAATTAGGTCATTAGAAAGCCTAAACCGAGCCGGGTGTGGTGGCGCACGCTTGTAATCCCAGCATTTGGGAGGCTGAGGCCTGAGGATCCAGGTTCGCGGCCAGCCTCAGCTACTTAGTGAGGCACTCTGCAACTTGGTGAGACTCGGTTTCAAAATAAAGAATAAAAAATAGGGCTGGGGTATAGCTCGGAGGTAGAATGCCCCTGAGTTCAATCCCCAGTACCGAAAAAAAAAAAAAAAAAAAAAAAAAAGCCTAACCAGTGTACTTTCCACAATATCCTGCTGCTTTCTGTTACTTTTTCTTTTCTTTCTTTTTTTTTGCGGTACTAGGGGTTGAACTCAGGGGCATTCTACCTCCGAGCTATACCCCCAGCCCTATTTTTTATTCTTTATTTTGAAACCGGGTCTCACTAAGTTGTGAAGTGCCTCACAAGGTAGCTGAGGCTGGCCTCGAACCCGGATCCTCTGGTTTCAGCCTCCCGAATGCTGGGATTATAAGCGTGTGCCACCACGCCTGGCTCTGTTACTTTGTGTGTGTGTGTGTGTGTGTGTGTGGCACTGGGGATTGAGTCACCTAGGAGCATTCTGCCTCCGAGCTATACCCCCAGCCCTATTTTATTTTTATTTGGAAAGAGGGTCTTGCAAGTTTGACACAAGTCTCACTACTTGGCTGAGGTTGTGCTCAAACCTGTGGATCCTCCTGTCTTAGCCTCCCAAGTACTGGGATTACAAGCGTGCACCACCATGCTGGCTATTACTTTTAGAATAAGATGCAGATATCATAGCATTATAAGGTAAGGCCCATCACGATCTTGTCTTTGCTTACCCTCTCCAGTTTTATTATTCTTCTTCTCTCTCACATATTCCCTAGCTTAGCCATAGAAAGTGACTTATAGCCTGGTCTGTGCTTTATATGTGCCTAAAATACCTTATGCTTTATGACCTCACTGACTTCTTTAATAATTCACCTCAGGTGCTTCCTACTCTGGCAAACCTTTCTTAACACTTCCAGTCACTTCTAGTATTTGCTTTATGTCCTTTTCCTGTGTTCCTTTAGTATCTTGTGCATTCTTCTTTGATAATATTTACCACATTGTCTTATATTTACCTGGTTTATGTCTTGTGTCTTGGCTTTTCCATTAGACTGTTTTTTTTTTTTTTTTGGTGGTTGAACTCAGGGCTATTCTACCTCTGACCTACAGCCCCAGCCCTTTTAATTTTTTATTTTGAAACAAATTCTTAAGTTACTGCCACTGGCCTTGAACCTGCGATCCTGTCTCAGCTTCCCAAGGAAGTAGCACAGGTGTGTGTTACTATGCCTGGCTTTAGACTGAGATTTTTAAGGGCACAGGTAATATATACATCACTTTTATAGTTCAAGTGTTTGATACATAGTAGAGATTTAATATGTGTTTGGCATATAATAAGGACTTAGTAAATAACAGTGGAAGTTATATCAAGAAATATGTAGTTGCAGAAAAATGAGTCCAGATTCAAGGTGAGAGGGAAGTTAAACAAATTTCTGGTTAACTTCCAGGGCTTGAATAAGAACATGAGGCCAGTAAGGCAAATTGAAGCATGATTATGGAGGGGTTTGAGTGCCTGGGTAAGGAATTTTAATTTTATCCTTGTGTCATTGATAGATTTTAACTCTAGAGCAGGATGTAGGTTTTTTGTTTTTTGTTATGGTTGTACTGAGGATGGAACCCAGGGGCTTTCTATCTCTACACCCCCAGCCTTGTTTTTTATTCTTTATTTTGAAACAGAGTCTCACTAAGTTGCAGAGTGCCTCACTAGGTAGCTGAGGCTGGCCACGAACCCGGATCCTCCGGTCTCAGCCTCCCGAATGCTGGGATTACAAGCCTGCGCCTCCACCACGCCCGGCCCCTGTGGATCCTTTTTAGAATAATAATTTTAAGGCGGGCGTGGTGGCCCATGCTTGTAATCCCAGCATTTGGGAGGCTGAGACTGGAGGATCCGGGTTCGAGGCTAGCCTCAGCTGCCTAGCGAGGCACTTCGCAACTTAGTGAGACCCTGTTTCAAAATAAAGAATAAAAAATAGGGCTGGGGGTATAGCTCGGAGGTAGAATGCCCCCGAGGTCAATCCCCAGTACCGCAAAAAAAGAAAAATAATAATTTTAAATGATTGAAAGAATATAAATAGTTTGAAAAAGGAACCTGTTATATTAAAATGCCAAAATATATAAAAATAAATTTGTGATACAGTAATATATGTGCTTCTTTATCAGTGTATTTAAACAAGAGCTAGCAGTGGATCTAATGACTTACCATAGTTTTGAAGTAAATGATGCATATAGATATTTTGAGATCTGTGTAACAAGTATAATGTGATTTGACAGTGTAATTCTGTAAGTGACAAAAGTCACAAGTATGGCTAATACTATAAGGATAGTTTATCCAGATCTATGTAAAAGAGACAGCTGCATTTTAATTAGAGGTCAGTGAAAACAGTGATGTAATTTTCTTCCTATGAAAATTTACAGGTTCCTTGAGATTTATGCATCCTAGGTTAGTAGTCCTTGCTTGTATTGTGTCCTGGTTTCACTCTTTTTCCTGTATTTTTGTCATAGTGATGTATCTTTCTTTGTAGATGGTAATACTCTTATCATTCTATGTCTGTTTTTGGAAGTAATATATGCTCTCAGTTAAAAAAAAAATTTAAAATGATACCAAAGAGCATAATTTTCTGCTTATCCTACCTTATGGTGATCAGGACTGTTAGAAGCATAATATGTAGTACTAGCATTTGTTTCTGAGCAATATATACTTGCATACACATAGTGTGAATAGAATCATACTGTATATACTATTTCTAACTTGTTTTTTTCATTAAAGTATATCATAATCATTTTCCCTCAGTAGATAAATCTCATGCTTTTAAAAAATTCATAGCAGTAAAAATTGAAGCTGGGCATGGTGGTAGACTCTTATACCGGCTGTGTGGGAGGCTGAGGCAGGATGATTGCCAGATCGAGGCCATCCTGAATAACTAGTGAAGCCCTATCTCAAAATAAAAAAGGACTGGGGATGTAGCTCAGGGGTAGACCACTTGACTGTCACGTACCATACATGCATAAAAAATTCTGAAATACATTACAAAACACAAAACTCACCATTTGAAAGTATATACTTCAGTGATTTTAGTATAGTCACTGTTGTAAACACCACCACTAGCTAATTTCAGAACATTTCCATCACTCCTAAAAGAAACCTCATATCTAATATCAGTTCTGATTCCCCTGTCTACTGGCAATTACCAACTATTTTTTGTTTCTATGGATTTATTCTATTGATATAAGTAGAATCATACAATATGTGACCTTTTGTGTCTGGCTTCTTTCATTTAGCATAATATTTTCAAACTTATGTTGTAGCATGTGACTATACTTCATTCCCTTTTATGGTGGGAAAAATGTTATTTTATACATATGGATATTTTTGACTGTTGTAAATAATTTTGCTGTTAGCATTGATGTACATACAAGTGTTTGTGTGGACATGTTTCCATTTTTCTTGAGTAATAAGCATAGGAGTGGAATTACTTCATCATATGGTAATTCTGTTTACCTTTCTGAGGAGTTGACATTCTTTTACATAGCAGCTACACAATTTCATGTTTTCCCACTTCATGATTTTTAATGGCTTCATTGCAATCTATTTTATTGATATGCCATCATTCAATCCCCCGATTCTTGGTAATTAAATAATTTTTATATTTTTGGTGACTATTAACACATTTTTTTTTTTTTTTTTTGGTAGTACCAGGAATTGAACCCAGGGCTTTCCACATGCTATCCCAACACTACCACTGAGCTACATCCCTAACTCTGTTTTTTTTTTATTTTGAGACAAGGCCTTGCTAAGCTGTCCAGGTTGGCCTTGAACTTGTGATACTGGAATTACAGGTGTATGCTTCTGTGCCCAGTCTTTTGTACACTTTTTAAAGGGTAAATTTTTAGAAGTGGACTTGATACAGATCAAGATAATTACATGTTTAAAATTTTGATACATCTTGACAGATTGCCCTTTAGAAATGTTTATAAAATTATGCCATCACTGAATGTGTAATGAATGCCTATTCCCCCAAACTCTTATTCACATTTTTTTCTCCTGACAATTTTTGTTGCTTTTTTTTTTTGGTGACTTGACTGAGCATGACCTTTACAATTAAGCTTTTTCTATTTTCTATTGTTAATAGGTTTTTCTGATTGATTTGTAAGAGCTATTTATATTTTAAAAACATCTTATTGTTATGAATATTTCAGAGACTTTTTTGTTTCAGTTTTCTTTTTATGTTTTGACTTAGTTTATGACTTTGCTATTTGTCTTATACATACCAACTTTTTTTTTTTTTTTGCAGTACTGGGGATGGAACCCAGGGACATTCTACCTCTGAGCACTCCCAATCATATATTTTTTTAATTCTTTATTTTGAAGCAGGGTCTCACTAAATTGCAGAGGGCCTCACTAAGTATCTGAGGCTAGCCGTGAACCGGGATCCTCCAGTCTTGCCTCCCAAGTACTAGGATTACAAGTGTGCGCCACCATGCCTGGCTACATATCAACTTTTTAATATTTAATCTGTCATTCTTTTCCTTTTTTTCTTGTGGTAATGGGGTTTAAACCCAGGGGCTTTCTACCACTGAGCTATACCCCTAACCCTATTTATTTTTATTATGAAACAGGTTCTGAGTAAGTTAGCATGGGCTGACGTCAAATCTGCCATTCTTCTGTCTCAACGTCCTAAATACTGGGATTATAGGTGTGTGCCACAGCACCTGGCTTGTCATTCTTTTTCTTTATAACCTTTGCCTTTCTTCAAAGAGTTTCCTGTACCCAATGACTGTAAAATTATCTTTCTGCATTTTCTTTTAGGTATATCTAAAATTAAACTTGGCATGGCTTAATAGAAACTTAGATTTTGTAGTTGGAGTTAACCTGTGATCAAATCCCAGTCTAGCTACTTACTAGCTTCCAGGTGTCAGATGTTCACAACTTCTCTGAACTTCAGCTTTCTCATCTGTAGAATGACAGTAAACAGTGTGTAGATTAGAATTTTAGTGAAATATGACAATATACTTAAATTGTTTTGCACTCTCTCTGGGCACTGGGCATTCAGTGCATGTTTTCTCTCTCCCACTCATAAGCTCTGTCTTCCTTCTTCCTACTTAAAATCTGGTCCAGAATATAAGGGAGCTGAAAGTTTCAAGAAATGGAGTTTGGTCCCAAGTTTTCAAAACCAGATTAGCCATGTGGGATGAATATTGATTGAAAAAGAGAAGAGAACTTCATTTAGTAATTAGAAAGCCTTTTATTTTTTAATAACAGTAAGAAAGAGCTATATTTAATAAGATGAGGACTAAGTTAAGCCATACAACATACATAAAGGATATGTATAGCCAGGCATGGTGGCACACACCTGTAATCTCAGTTCTTGGGAGTAGGAGGATTGCAGGTTTAGGCCATCCTCAGCAATTTAGTGAGACTTGCAGCAATCCAGTGAGGCTGTTTCAAGGTAAAAAGTAAAAAGCACTAGAGTAAAGGAGAGCTCGGAGACAGAATGTGCATGAGTTCAATTCCCAGTACAAAAAAAAAAAAAAAGTGTATATGTCACAC
Organism: Graphiurus murinus; assembly: GCA_004027655.1. NCBI lineage: Eukaryota > Metazoa > Chordata > Mammalia > Rodentia > Gliridae > Graphiurus > Graphiurus murinus. The sequence continues at coordinate 19,003 of PVLC010006478.1, forward strand.
GTATCCACTATTATATATTATATCTGGAAGAAACCCCCTGTAACTCACTTTCTCTGTTAGAATGCTAGTAAGAGGTTAGGACTAATGCAACTAGCACATGGCATATTTATATTGTGTGTATAAACTGTACCTGTACACAATTTTTTTTTTTTTTTTTTTACTGGGAATTCACGGGAATTCTTCCGAGCTACAACCCCAGCCCTATTTTATTCTTTTTTTTCGGTACTGGGGATGGAACCTGGGGGCATTCTACCTCCAAGCTACACTCCCAGCCCTATGTTTTATTCTTTATTTTGAAACAGGGTCTCGCTAAGTTGCAGAGGGCCTTACTAAGCAGCTGAGGCTGGCGGCGAACCCAGATCCTCCAGTCTCAGCCTCCCAAATGCTGGGATTACAAGCGTGCACCACCACGCCCAAGTCAATTTTATTCTTTATTTTGAAATAGGGTCTCACTAAGTTGCAGAGAGGCTCTTGAAATTGCTGAGGCTGGCTGCAAACCTATGATCCTCCTGTCTCAGCCTCCCAAGTACTGGGATTACAAGTCTGCATCATTGTGCCCAAGTTTAGATACTTTTTATTAGTTACAAATAACAGTATTTGTAACATCTCACAATCGTCAACCATGGTGGCTCTTCTTGTGGTATTTACATCTATTTTTAAATTAAATTACAATTGTTTATAAACAGTATTATATTTCCTTTGTGCAAAGTAACTTTAAGTGCATTTTGGAAAGTAGATAAATGTTTGTAATATAATCATTCTTTACATTCTGATTTCCTGGACTATATGGTTTTTAGAGCACTGGAGATAGCTCTATGATGGTTTTGGGAAACGTATGTAGAGCAATATATTTCTTTGTCTTTTGGTGTAATTTCAAAATAAAGCTCTAAAATATTTAGGGAAAAAAATCAGCTTTTTCTCAAGCATAGTAATAATGAACATGTAATTAGTTTCCAAAAACTGATACCAAATTTTACTCTTTTTTTTTTTTTTTTTGGCGGTACTGGGGATTGAACTCAGGGGCGTTCTACCTCTGAGCTATACCCCCAGCCCTATTTTTTATTCTTTATTTTGAAACCGAGTCTCACTAAGTTGCAGAGAGTGTCACTAGGTAGCTGAGGCTGGCCGCGAACCCGGATCCTCCGGTCTCAGCCTCCCAAATGCTGGGATTACAAGCGTGCGCCACCACGCCCGGCTCAAATTTTACTCTTTGTTTCTAGAAAACTGCCTATTATTCCTAGTACTCTGTATGCATATTTTTATCATTTTGCCAGCTTTAAATTCTGTATTTAAATTCTGCCTTGTTTATTTCTGGAGGAATGTAATGAGTTTTAAGTGATAAAATGGGAAATTTGGTCATCTGTGACCTTTGATTAGTTTGCAAAGTTGGTGTTTTGACTGCAGGACTGAAATTTGGAGAAGTATTATATTTAGTGTGCTTCGTTGCTTTTGCATAGTATCTACCTGCAGGAAAACAGAAATCTAAATTAAAAAGACTCTGCTACCTTTGTAGGAAATGATGAACAGTACTCTTATTTCTGCTGACAAAATCTGTGTATCTGTATTTTTTATTGGCTGGTTTTTGCTTTCACATAGGGCCAAAGTATCCTTTTCCTGGAACCAAATTTGACTCAAAGCCTTTCTAAGTTCTCTGTTCTTTCTTCTTTTAAGTAACTATTTTAGGAGCTATTTTAAAGTTGACACTCCTTCCCTTCAAACTTTTCCCACTCAATACAAAACACTACCTTCTTGGCAGTAATTTGTATGAGTAGAGTGGATGCTTTTGTTAAGCATTTATGCATGCCAAAAATTAAGGGTTAGTACTTTGTTTATGCTGTCAGTATGACTCAGCATTGGACCCATCTTTCTTTTGAATTCCTTCATAATTAAGATGTTGGAAAAATAAAAAACTAAACACACACATAAAAAAGATGCTGGTACTTGGAACCTAATAGAGCTTTCCTTTGTGTTTGCTTATTTATTTATTGATTGATTGTACAGGAGATTGAACCATTGAACCCAGAGGCATTCTACCTCCAAGTTATACCTCCACCCCGAGAGTCTCACAAAGTTGCCGAGGGGCTCGCTAAATTGCCGAGAGTAGCTTCGAACCTGTGATCCTCCTGTCTCAGCTTCTGAAATACTGGGATTACAAGCGTATGTCACCATGTCTGGCTGGTTTTTTTGTTTGTTTGTTTTTATCCCTGACAGTTTAGTAACTAAGATTTTTCTATTTTTCTCCCACTGTTCTTAATGGAGACTTGTAGTTTTAGGTATAGCTTTTCCACATCTAAATATTGGTTCTCAAAATAGTAATATTAGTTTTAACACCTTCATATTACTTCATATATAGATTTTGCTGTGTTGATGTAACTGCAGCATTATAGTATTTGGTACAGGTCAAAAGTATGGGTTGCGCTCATACTTTGTTCAAAATCTGATTCAAAATTTTGTATTCAGAGCTAATTGTGGTGGCAACACGCTTGTAATCCTAGTACTTCAGAGGCTGAGACAGGAGGATTGCTGGTTTGTAGCAAGCCTCAGCAACTTGGGCCCTCTGCAACTTAGACCTTGTTTAAAAAATAAAAATAGGTGTAGCTCAGAGGTAGAATGACCCTAGGTTTATTTCCTTCTGTGTGTGTGTGTGTGTGTGTGTGTGTGTGTGTGTGTGTGTATCTGTCTGTCTGTCTGTGTCTCTCTCTCTCTCTCTCTCTCTCTCTCTCACACACACACACACACACACACACACACACACACTGTATTCAGGATTTAACAAGATATTTTCTTCAAAGAGAAGCTAAAGTAATTTAAAAATTTACTCATTTTGAAAATGGTTCATTAAACTTAATAATTTTTGATACTGTCAAGTCTAGGTTTTTAGTAATGGAAACTAAATAGTATTTTAAATTAGTGTTTTTTATGCAATACAACCTTCTTAATTACAGGTGATTGTGTATATAAGTGAAGAGATACCATATGTGTGAAATATTACTCAATTCATTGATATATACCTCTAGAAGCAGAGCCTGAAATTGGCAAGTGGGAGAAGGAAAAAGATGAAGGATTTTGTTTGAAGTGTTAGAATGTTACTTCAGTTTTCCCCATTTAAACATGTTGGACTGAGTGTAATTTTTCTAGTGGATTTGTTACTTTGAGTGAAAGAACTCTCTTATATTCTTGATATGCATGCTTTTTCCTAATGTGGCTTATTTAGATGTTATGTAGTCAGGCATGGTGGTGAACACCTGTAATCCCAGTACTTGGTAGACTGAGATAGGATTGCAGGTTTGAGACTAACCTCAGCAATTTAGCAGACTCTCAGCAATTTTGCAAGACCCTGTTTAAAATAAAAAATAAAAAGTGCTGCGGAGTCTAGCTTGGGAGAATGTCCCTGGGTTCAATCCTCAGCACCAATGAATAAGTAAAAAAAATAGATAAGTGATACTTTTACAGGTACCCTTGCAACTTGCCTGAGTGTGTTTGAACATAATTTATTTTTGGCTTTGTTTATAGCAGCAAAGATGTTTTCATTTCTGGCTTTGAAGAAACACTCTGTGCTATGGGATTGTTTACCCATCTTTCACATTTTATAACCAGTTGGTATAGGAGAGTACTTTTCTTTGGATGGTACTCGTTATTGATTAGCAGTTTTAGGAGAGAAATTGCAGTAAAATTTCTGTTCTTAAAGTGTAGACAACCTTGTAAATAGAGTGTACTTTTCACTTTTTTTTGGTCTCCCATTTAACTTTAGTTGGTTAGCTATATAGAGAAAAAGGAGAATTTTCAGCAGTGATTAAAAAAATGACCTTTGATTATCACAGTGTTAAAAGAGAATGCTGTAAAACAAATGACTCCAAATGTTTATCCTTGAACATATGTCATATGTGTTGGATATATCTGTCTTGGCTATACAGTAACATCTTGAGTACATAATAGGGTGGAAACTGTTCTTCTATATAGCTCCTCCCCCTTACCTGATTATGTAACAAGTGACCCCCCTCTTTGGGGGTTAGACTCACAGAGAATTTGGAGGATAAGTACAAATAAATCTCAAACTGTTTTTCTTACTTGTTTTTCAGTGTCTATATTAGTGACCGAAGGAGGAAATGAAAGAGAACTTCTAGTGCCAGAACTCATTAGGGTAATGGCAACATGATTTTCCTTGTGTTATTACTTTATTTGTTGAATAGTAAGCTGTACTGTAGTGGGTGTATATAGTGTTTGTTGTTCATATGCCAGAAGAATGAACTCTTCATTTGTGCTCCAGGTTACTTCGATTCAGGGTGTTTAGGGTATGATAGTAATAGGACTTGGGTCTTTCTGGGTCTCTAACCATAATATCATCTATCCTAATTTCTCCCTCTTTGGGGGTTTCTGAGCTATACATGTAAAGAAAAGTGAGAATTGAATTTCCTATTTATAGGACTTACACTTGGCTGTTTTAAAATCAAGGCCTCTTAGAGCCTCCTACTCCTCAGCTTTTCTGCTTCTAGATCAGTTTTTTGAAAATCAGTTTGCTAAAATTTCCAAAAACGTGTTTTCTTTCATTCAGCAAAATTATTTTGAAATTTATGCATGTCATGCGTCTCTTTCTTTCTTTTTTTTTTTTTGCAGGACTAGGCATTGAACCCGGGGCATTCTACCTCTGAGCTACACCCCCAGCCCTATATTATTTTTTATTTTGAAACAGTGTCTCACTAAGTTGTGGAGGGCCTCACTAAGTAGCTGAGGCTGGCGGTGAACCTGTGATCCTCTTATCTCAGCCTCCCAAGTGCTGGGATTATAAGCATGCACCACCACGCCCAGCTATGTGTATCGTTTTTATTGCTAAATTCATTGTATAGATTTAACCACAATTTATTTATGCATGAGCCTGTTGTCAGATATTTGAGTTTCTAATTTTTGATGACTTTTACAAATAAAGCTGTATCCTTTGGGTAAACAAATGTTTTCTTTTTTTGGGTGGGAGTAAATATCTACAAGTGGAATTTCTGGATCATATGGTAAATGTATGCTTAATTTTAAGAAACTGCCAAACTGCTTTCCAAGGTTGTACTATTTTGTATTCTCATGTACAGTGTGTGAGAGTTCTACTTTGTCCATATTCTCTCTTGATCAGTTTAAGAAATTTTAGCCATCCCAACAGGTGTGTAGTTGTGTCTGACCAAAGCTAAGCTTGAATATTCTATTATGCACTTCTTTGCCATTCACCATCCATACGTCTTTGGCGAAGTGTCTGTTAAAGTCTTTTGTCCACTAAATTTAAAAAAAATTATTTATTTTTGTGTGTGTGTGTGTGATTTTCTTTCTGTGATGCTGGAGATCAGACCTAAGCCCTTGGGCTTGCTCGGCATAAATTTTTATTAAGTTCGATAGTTCTTTGTTTATGTTAGATAGGTATTCTTTCATGATTGGTAATTTTCCCCCTAGTCTATGGAAGTTTTTAAATGTTCTCAATAATGCATATTAAAGAGCAAAAGTTCTTGATTTGGGGAAGTCAAAGTTACCAATTTTTTTGTCTTACAGATCTTGATTTTTTGATATTTAAGAAATCTATCATGATCATGAAATCATGATCACTAAGATTTTTTCCTGTATTTTTTCTAGATATTTAATAATTTTAGCTCTTTAATTTAGGTCTGTAACCTATTTTGAGTATATTCTTTGTATATAGTAGGTAAATATTGAGATTATTTGAATACAGTAATCTAATTGCTGTAGCACAGCTTGTTAAGATGATCATCCTTTTTTTTTTTTCCCTATTGAATTGCTCTGGCTTCTTTGTTGGAAATGAATTGGCTATGTATGTGTGGGGGGCTACTTTGAGACTGTCCATTCTCCTTATGTTTGTCTTTATGCCATTATCTCGTTATCATAACTATAGCTTTATAATAACTCTAGAAATTAGATAATTTGTTTCCTTTTCAGAGTTGTTTCAAAATGAACTCTTCAGGTTCTTTGTATTCCCATATGAAGTTCAGAATAACCTTGTCAGTTTCAGTGGATTTTGTTGAATCTTTAGATCAGTTTTGGGAGAATGAGCATCTTAATATTGTCTTCTGACTTGTGAATATTATATATGTCTCCATTTATTTAGTCTATGATTTTTCTTAGTATTATAGTGTAGTTTTCAATGTACTGGTCTTGCACATCTTTTTCATACTGGTTTCCAAGTATAAATTATATTTTTAAAAAGTTTAGTTTTTTTCCCCCCTTTGGTATTAGGAATTGAACCTGGGGCATTCTACCTCTGAGCTTACACTCCCAGCTCTTTTTAATTTTTATTTTTAAATAGGGTCTCACTAAGTTGATGAGGTTGGCTTTGAACCTGGGATCCTCTTGTTTCAGCCTCTCTGGTTCTGGGATTACAGACATGCGCCACCAGGCCTGGCTAATAAATTCAGTTTTTGACTGCTTGTTACCTATATATAGAAAGAAACTGGATGTGGTAGTGCACTCCTGTAATCCCAGTATTTGGAAGGATTAGACAGGAGAACCACAAGTTTAAGACCAGTGCGTGGTAACTTAGTGAAATTGTATTTGAAAATAAAAAATAAAAAGGGCTGAGGTATAGCTTAGAGGTAGAACACCTCTATATTCAATCCCCATTACCATAAAAAGAAAAAGAGAAAGAAAAAAAAATACAGTTGACATTTAGGAGTAGGAGTATTTACTTTGTATCCTGAAACCTTTTTAAACTTACTAGTTTCTGGTAGTTTTTTGTAGGTTCTGTAGGATTTCCAAGCTAGCTAGATATAGAAGTATTGTCTGAACAAAGGTGGGCTTACGTCCTTCTAATTGTAATGTCTTTTATCTTTTTTCTTGCTCGATTGCATGGGCTAGAACTTCTTTTGTGTGTGTGTGTGTGTGTGTTTGGTTCTGGGGGTAGAACCTAGGGGCATTCTACCTCCAAGCTACACTCTCAGCCCTATTTTTTTTTTTTTTTAAACAGGGTCTCACTATGTTGCTGAGGCTGGCTGTGAACCTGCCATCGTCTTGTCTCAGCCCAGCCTCCCAAGTACTGGAATTACAGGCATGCACCACCATGCCTGGCTTGCATGGGCTAGAACTTCTAGTACAAGATTGAATTGAAGTGAAAGCAGACTTGCTTGCCTTGTTTTTTTATATTATCAGGAAAAGCATGTAGAATTCTATCACTAATTGTAAAGTTAGCTATAGATTTGTGTGTGAGTGTGTGTGTGTGTGTGTGGGGGGGGGGTAATTGGGGATTGAACCCGGGGTTGTTCTACCTCTGAGCTATATCCCCTGCCCTATTTTTATTTTTAAATAAGGTCTCACTAAGTTGTCCAGGGCCTGGCTAAATTGCCAAGATTGGCTTCAAACCTGTGATCCTTCTGTCTCAGCCTCCCAAGTACTAGGATTACAGCCATAAGGCACCCTTTTGCTTTTTAAATTTCCTCACATCCATCCGTGTCCGTCCCAGGGCATCCTGCATGCTAAATAAGTACTTAACCACTAAGCTACACCCCCCAGACCCCTGCTTTTTGAGACAGGATCTCACTGAGTTGCCTAAGCTAGTCCCAAATTTATAATCTTCCTGACTCAACCTCCTGAGCAGCTGGAATTACAGATGTGTGCCACTATTCCCAGTGAGTTTTTTTGAAACCAGGGGCATTCTACCTCTTGGAGCTATACCCCTAGCCCTTTCTGTTTTTTACTTTGAAACAGAGTCTCGCTAAACTGCTGAGGCTGGTCTCAAATCTCCTATCCTCCTGTCTCAGCCTCTTAAATATTAGGATTACAGATGTACATCACTATACCTGGCAAATTTCTTTTTCTTTTTTTTTTTTTTTTTTGCAGTACTGGGGATTGAACCAATTCAGGGGCATTCTACCACTGAGCTATACCCCCAGCCCTATTTTTTATTCTTTATTTTGAAACAGGGTCTCAATAAGTTTTGGAGTGCCTCACTAGGTAGCTGAGGCTGGCTGCGAACCCGGATCCTCCGGTCTCAGCCTCCCAAATGCTGGGATTACAAGTGTGAGCCACCACACCTGGCTCAAAATTTTCTTTTTAAATAAGAATAGTTTTTCAATTTGTCAAATGCTTTTTAATGCACCTATTGAGTTGATCATATGTATTTTTAAAAGTGTTAATAGGTGAATTAATTTGTTGAATGTTAAATCAGCTTTAAATTCCTGGGGTAATTATCACTTGTATCATATATCATTATTTTATATATTGCTGGGTTTGATTTGCTAAAATTTCTAAAATATTTTTGCATCCATGTTTATGAGGTATGTAATTTTCTTGTGCTGTTTTTGTCTGGTTTTGGTATTGGGGTAATATTCACCACAACTTTATGGGAACATTTGTATAGAATTGGTATTATTTCTTCCTTACAGCCTAAAACCAAGGTTGAGAACTATTAGACTACATATGATCTTTCTTTACTTCTGTTTGTAAAATTTTAATTTTTTTCCCTAGGATGTGTACATTCTTATAAACAATAACTTCTAGGCCGTATTACTTATTAAATGAACCTCCTTGGAAGTGGAGTGGAAGAAGTAAATAAATTTTGCTAGGTATAGCACAAATCAAATCGGTGTTCTATTTGAGTTTTTCAGTGAGGCAAAATTGATTCCATGGGATTAAGGATCTGTAGGAGGGGAGAAGGCAAGATTTCATGTGCTTATAATAAGGTGCTTAAGTTGGCTTGTCCTGGTTCAAGAGAGCTAGTTGTTAATTTTCAGGATTTTTGCAAGCCAGTTATTAAACACAATCTATTAAAATTAAGATTGATTAAAAGTTAAATTAGGTAATGATAAGATTAAATCATTAGAAGCAAGGTTTCATTGTTTCTTTATTGTGTTAATTATGCTTTTGAGGTTTTTTACATTTAAAATTCAATATAATGTGCAGCAGGGCATCTCTTCCTAGCTTATTTTTTAAATTTCCTTGGTAGCTTGAAATCTGCCATTCAGATGTGATCTTTTTTATTTTTTATTTTTTCAAACCCAGGACCTTGTATATGCTAGGCAAACACTCTACCACTGAGGACACCCCCTGTCCATTTTGTATCACAGATGCATGTGGGAATATTTGTATCACAGGAATAGGTAAGTCCTTCCAATAGAAGAACTTAATATATTGGTTGTTTAGACTTAAGAAAATAATGGACCAAACACTAATGACTCAATTCAGACTTCATTATATTCTCGGTCTTTTGTGAATAACAGAGAAAGTTGAGGAAATATTATTCAAATATTCGAAAGCCATTATAACAAATTCTCACTGATAAAAAAAAGTGAAGTACTGACTGATCTTTTTTGTTTTGCTTTTGTCTTTCTAATGTAAATGAAATTAATCACCATTCATATTGGAACCATACTTATTTGTCACTTGAAACCATAGATTGTCTACAGAAATGAATTCAGTAACAAATCAACTAAAATATTCTGTGAGAATCAATTGGCTATATGAAATTTATGTATATTATATATTTTAAGTTTTGCAGCAAACATAATTTATATTCATAAAATATCAAATATATCCACATACTCTTCACCTCCTAGAAAGCTTATCTTTCTTCTAATACTGAGCAGTTTTATATAGTTACGCTGGCTGTGTCTTTCTCGGCTTCCCTGCCCATTGCTCACCAATCAATGGCTTTTTTTTTTTTTTGTAGTAGGGATTGAACCCAGGGCCTGGCATGTGCTTAATGTTTTTTTTTTTTTTGCAGTACTGGGGATTGAACCCAGGAGCATTCTACCTCCGAGCTACACCCCCAGTCCTATTTTTTATTCTTTCTTTTGAAACAGGGTCTCACTAAGTTGCGGAGGGCCTCACTAAGTAGCTGAGGCTGGCCATGAACCTGCAATCCTCCTGTCTCAGCCTCTCAAGTACTGGGATTACAAGGGTGTGCCACCATGCCCAGCTCAGCTTAACGTGTTTTATCACAAAACTATGCCCCTAGTCCTCTATGGCTGCTGCCTTGTACTCAGAATTAAGTAGCATAATTTTAAAGTTTTTCTCTGGCTTTAAACCTGCTCAACTTTCTCTAGGTCCAGCATATGAGGCAGTGTGTTGTAGTAGATAAGACTGGGATTTTATATTCAACTGCCTGAGTTAAATTTTACTGTCGCCTACTATCATGTAACTAAAGGCAAATTTCAGAATGTTCCTTTGCTTCTCTGAAATAGAGATAACTAAACCACCTCAAGTTTTAGAGTTGTGATTACTTTAGTTAATATGTGTGAAACATTATAGGTAATGTTTGTCCATGTGGTTGGTGCTCAGTGAATGATACTATGTTATTTTTTCCACCTGAAAATGGCTAGGATGTTGAGGTTTTTTTTGGTAGGATAACAATTGGCATTTCTTAGTACCTAGAGACATTTTTAATTGGCCAGAATGTCGTCTTTTTCAAATATTTGTGAATAAATAGAACTTATAACCTTTGACTTTTCATTTCTCTTTGGCAGTCATTTTTTTTTTACAGTAGTACTTGATTTTTTAAATGCTTGTTTAATGTATACTATACTCTGGACTCATGCTTCTGTGATATTTGTGTAGGGATTCTCAACTTTAGCATTATTGGCATTTTGAGCTAGATATTTCTTGTTGTGAATGGCTGTCCTGGGCATTAGAAATGTTTTAGCATGATGTCAACCTTACTCGATGGCTAGTCACCCCTGTTTCCCCAACTGTTATAACCAAGGTGTCTCTAGACATTGTCAGATGTCTCCTGAGGGGCAAAATGACATCTGGTTAAAATGCACTTATTTATTTTTTTTTAAGAAGGAACTTCAACATGTGCTATCCCCACTCCCTTTTAATTTTATTATTTCTTCAAGAGGGCCATGATAGTTATTAATCAACTTACATCATTTAGACTGCCATTAATTTTATTCAATAGACCTTTCTCATATTTTCAGTTTAGTATAGGTACTTGATGTAGTTGCTGCTACTGGGATTGGTCAATAAAGGCATCTCTTTTGGTGTCTTCCCAAACTGATGGCTCAAAACAAATCAAAACAAAACCCTTTCTCTCTGGTATAGATGCTATGGATTTAGGCATCTAGAGAAGTTTTTAGTGAATAACCACACTCAGAACTAAACTTTCTTTTTTTAATATGTCATTGTACTTTGGTTTTGAAAAGAAGAGTTGTAGCTTGCCGGTGACTTGACTTATTTTATGCTCAGAGATTGTTGGGAAAACAAATATTCCATATCCTAGGAAAGGAAGTTATTTGCTTGGATAGTCTGTTATCTTTGGGCATTCATAAATGACCTTTAGCCTCTTCAAAGGACAAAAAAGGAAAGTAAACCTGCATATTTAATTTGAATTTTAAATTATTGAACAATGATAAGTAAATACAGTAGTAAGTGACTTTGGTGTAGTTTTTTTTTTTGCAGTACTGGGGATTGAACCCAGGAGCATTCTGTCTCCGAGTTACATCCCCAGTCCTATTTTTTATTCTTTATTTTGAAACAGGGTCTCACTAAGTTGCGGAGTGCCTCACTAAGTAGCTGAGGCTGGCCCGAACCTGGATCCTCTGGTCTCAGCCGCCTCCCAAGTACTGGGATTACAAGCGTGGACCACCATGCCCAGCTTGGTGTAGTTTTTAAACATGGTTTTTTAATGGAATTTTAATGCTTTAGGTATGTTTATACATATATGGTCTCTGGGAAGCATATAGACTATAAATTAAAGTCTCGTGTTTCCTTTAGATAGAAAGTTTGCCATATTGGAATATTTTTCATAATATTAAATGATTTTAAAGATACGTATATATGAGTGATTTAGTAAGAAACTGCCCAACATTATTTACCTAAATAATACTCAAGCAAAGTCTTAATCATGTTGATTTTTTTTCAATCATAATATGAAGGGGGAAAAATATTATGGGTACGACAAACGAATAACCATTATACGCCATAACATACTTCTGTGGTCTCAGGCACATAACTGCAGTTATCTTTGGGTTGACATAAAATTATCTTTGGATTACCTTTGGAAAGCCATACAACAACCAATAACATCTCCTCTTCATATAGTGGCTTTGTCACATGTGCCTATGAACTTTGTTTAGATAGATACCTAGTTTCATTTGGGACATGCAATTAGATCCCTGTCTTCCAATCTGCACAAAAGTCAACTCAAGATAGATCAAAGACCTAGAAATTAAACTAGAAACTTTGCAATTACTAGAAGAAAACATAAGGCCAACTCTCCCAACATAGACACTGGTAGAGGGTATCTCAACGAGGCCCTCAAAGCTCAGGCAGTAAAACTGAGAATCAATAAATGGAATGGCATCAAATTAAAAAACTTTCATGTAGCAAAGGAAACAGTCAAAGGTTTAAAGAGAGAGAGCCTACAGAATGGGAGAAAATCTTTACCAGTTAAACTTCTGATAGAGGAGTAATATCTAGAATATCTAAACTCAAAAAACTTAGACCCCCCCCCCACACCCACCCAATCAAAAAATTGGTAGTTGAACGGAAATAGATACTTCTCAAAAGAAGAAATACAAATGAACAATGAATATATGAAAAAAATTGTTCAACATCAGTAGTTAGGGGAATGCAAATAAAAACTACACTGAGATTCCATTTAATCCCAGTTAGAATGGCAATAATCAAGAATACAATCAGTAACAAATGCTGGTGAGGATGTGGGGAAATAGGAATTCTTCTACACTGTTGGTGGAATTGTAAATTAGTACGACCCTATGGAGATCAGAATGGAGGGTCCTGAAGAAGTTAAGAATGGAGTCACTATTTGACCCAGCCTTACACTCCTTAATATATTTTTTAAAGGATTGAATTTAGAATATTGTATACATGTATACTCATGATTATAGCAGCACAATTCACAACAGCTAGATTTTGTCCCAGGCTTTGGCCAAAAGCTAAATGGTTAAAATATGGTATATACACACAATGGGAATCTACTCAGCCATAAAGAACAAAAGTATATCATTTGCAGGAAAATGGGTGGAACTAGAGAATATTATGTTAAGTGAGATCAGTTAGTCTCAGAGTCAAGGGATGGATGTTTTCTGTCATATATGTAAACTAGAGCGAGAATAGGAAACACAAGGGGCTTAAATGATGTGGAGAGAGACCAGTAGAACAATGGAAGGGGACTGAGGGAGGACTGGGGAGGAGAAAAGTTCAAATATTATCACCAGTTTCACTAGCATGTATGGGGAAGTAGGAAGAAGTGTGGTGGGGTGTGGTAGGAAATGCACTTGAGATAATACATGTATGTTTGTCTCACATTGGACCTCACTGTGATGTTTAATTGCAATCCACTAATAAAAGTCTTAAATACTGTCAGAAATTAGAAATAACTGGACTCATTATGTCTTAAAACCTAATTGTCCTATTACTGCTGTTATACAACTATTTGGTTTGCCAGTAAGAATCATAGGAAAAAATATGATCACTAGAATAGGAAATGAATTGCTATCACCTTAAAGTTAAATATACTGGTATGTGTTTAACCCGGTTATCTTAGTGCCATTGCCCAACATAGTCCATTTAAAACTTAGTATTTTTCTGAGAACTCTTCTCTCACCATGTATCCTTCACTATTCTACATATCATCTACTATTCTTCACCCTCATTCTTTGTAATAAGGATCTTATTTTCCATTTAGATGTATTCCTGTAATCCCAATCCTTAGGAAACTGAGATAGGATTGCAGGCTCAAAGACAACCTCAGCAACTTAATGCGGCTCTCAGTAGTGTTTGGAAAATAAAAATAAAAGGCTTGGTGTGTAGCTCAAAGGTAGACTGAACTTGGGTTCAATCCCCAGTGTCACCAAAGAAAACAAAAAACCCAAACAAATAATAAAAAAAAAGAAAAGTTAACAGAAGAAATGCCAAATTCCATATATGATTATTTAAAAGTAAAATATTCTGTAACTTTCTCACAATGCCATGAAAATGACTTATCCTTCTTGAAGCATATACCATGTCCAACTCATTCACGGTTGAAGCACTAGGGCTTGATATGCTAAATAACAGTAGTGGACATGCAGTAAATATTTCTTGAATAAATGTTAAACTGGCCAGAAATATGAGACTCCAAAATCTAATTTTCTTCACAATGAGAAGTGACTTTGCCATCATGAAACAGGTTTTATTTTGTTTAGTGTGATCACAGAGGTGGGAATGTTAGAAGACTTGGAATGAAGTTCTTTTTGAATGTTTGCATTATTTTTCATCTGTATACTATATATCAATGTCATCCAGAGGCCCTTGATATGGAAGTTGAGTGGGATTTATAGTGAAATTGTTATTTATCTTTAGGTGTCTACTAAGCTCTTGTGAGACCACTATCAGATTGCTATCAATCTTTAATTTTGTCAGTATGATCAGTATGATTCTACAATTTGTAGCATAATTTGTTAGGTGCTTTTTTTTTTTTAAGGTATCAACTGTTGAGCCAATACTAAAAGTATTGGTAAGGTACCTTTTCAGGTAAAGTATAAATTTTGTTTGATAGCTACAAAGATTAATAGTTATGTATAGTTAAAAAATATATGTATGTTTTGTAGTATTGGGGATTTTACTCAGGGCCTTGCATATGCTAGGAGAGTGCTCTACCTCTGCACTCCATCCCCTGCCCCCCCCCCCAATCTTTTTTTTTTTTTTTTTTGCAGTACTGAGGATTGAGCTCAGGTATGCTGTACCACTGAGCTATATGCCCAGCTCTTTTTATTTTTTACTTTGGGGCAGGGCCTTACTAAGTTTCCTAAAACTAGTTATTATTTCTGCTTAATTTTAAAGCAAATATCAGCAACTTACTACATTTTACACATTATCTGATAAGTCTATATTATACTGTCATTTATTCCAAAGGTTATAGAAGTTCATACTTACGAACTTCTTGCCTCAGCCTCCCATATCACCACCATGCCTGGCCCCCAACCTCTTTTTAACTTTATTTTTGAGACAGGATCTTGATAAACTGCCCAAATTGGCCTCAAAGTTTAAATCAACCTCCTGAGTAATTAGGGTTACAGATGAGCCCTACCAGACCCTGCTAAAAACAGTTACTGGTGAGAAAATAGAAGCTTCAAAATTGTTGATTCCAAGTGTTATTTTGCTTGGTTAAACAAGATAAATCTAGACACATTTTTATTCTCTGGAAGTTCATAGTAGTTAAGACCAGATGGGAAGGATGGATATTTATCAAGGTGAGTAGTCAGTAAATAGCAATTGATGTGTTTTATTCTCTATAATCTTTGGGAATAAATGACAGTATACTAGACTTATCAGATAATGTGTAAAATGTAAGCTGCTGAGATTTGCTTTAAAATTAAGCAGAAATAACTAATGAGGTTTAATTTTGTGTTCTTACAACTTTAGGAATTCGGTTAGCATCTGCATCATTAGATGCAGATTGCCTAAGATTGCTTTTGCAAACTATTGTTGAGATGATCACTTAATATTTCTATGGAAATAAATATGATTAATGATTTGTATTTTAGGGTTAAATTAGTTGAGGAATGGGGAGCTATGTGAAGTATTTTTCATAGTATTGAAATTGGGCCTGATGACTGAGAAGTCAAACAGGTGTTGCTAAGAGGCTTTTAGTTTTTTATGTAATTGGGATCCCACTGTAAATCAAGTTGCTGTAATGGAGGATCCTTTGGGAATTGAAGTAAGATATAGAAATTGGAAATTGGAAAAACCAATTCAAAAACTTGCATCTTAGTGTGGTATAGCTAAGTGGTAGAGCACTTGCCTAGCATGCATGAGGTCCTGGGTTTGATCCCCAGCAGCACTCCCCTCCCTCAAAACAAACCAAACTTGCATCATCAATTTGAAAAATAAATAAATAAAGGAATTGGCTGTTAGGTTTTCCAAAATAAAGCATTTCTGTTTATTAAATGAAAAGTTTTAATCACTTAGCATTTAAATCTTGAACTATCTTATATGAGGGTATTAGAAATCATCTAATCACTGTTAAATTTAGAGATTTAAATTGCATTCGAATGATTATTTTATAATTTTAGGCATTTTGAAATAGGTTTTTATATTATGCCTACAAGGTGGAATGTTGATGATGAGGACCTTACAGGGGAAAGTAAAGATCAACAGAATTATTCAGTAATGCTAATTTCCTGGTTTTGAGTTCTTTAAAAAAATTTTTTTTTTGGTCATAATGGGGATGGAATCCAGGGGTCTTTTTATCTTTGGGCTACACCCCCAGACTTACTCTATTTTATTTATTTGGACACAGGGTCTCACTAAGTTGCTGAGACTGGCCGCGAACTATCCTGTCTCAGCTTCCCAAATACTGGAATTACAAGTGGCTGAGTTCTTTAAATTTTTAATAGCACAATCAAAAACCTGTTGTTTGAGGGAATAGTGATCACATGAACTGTAGACTCTACTGAATTACTGAATTAATCCAAATGAAAGATGTTTTGCTGGATGTGGTGGTGCACGCTTGTAATCCCAGTACTTGGGAGGTTGAGACAGGAGGATCGCAGGTTCATGGCCAGCCTCAGTTACTTAGTGAGGCTTTCCACAACTTAGACCCTGTTTCAAAATAAAGAATAAAAATTACACTCAGGGGAAGAATGCCCCTGGGTTCAACCCCTAGTTCTGCAAAAAAAAGTTTTAACTTCAATCAGATTATGTAAATAAAAATTCATTTTGAAGAATTGAATGGCTTTTATTTGGGGGGAGGTGGTACTGAGGGAGAATTGAACATGGTCATTCTACCTCCCTAGTTATATTCCCAGTCCATTTTTATTGTTTGTTTTTTGAAACAGGATCATGCTAGTTTGCTGAGTATATTGTAGAGGCTGGTCTCAAACCCGTGATCCTCCTGTCTCAGCCTCCCAAGTACTGGGATTACAAGGGTGTGCCACCACACTCTGCTAAATGACTTGTATTTTTATTGGCTTTTTGGCCAAATCTATTCTATTTTCTGACTCCTAATATGACAGTATTAATATTACTTTGATTTTTATATATTATAGATACGAGGAAACATTTTATGGATCTGTTTTTAAAAGAAGAGACTTTGTAAGTTCTAATGTACTTACAAAGATGAAAACATGGAAAGTTTAAAAAATAGAAATATAGTTCTTTATAGTAGATGTTTCAGAGATTAGAATTGGAGTGCCAGAAAAGATATTTATCTCCTATCTAGATTTTTAAGTATTTGGGAACCATGTAGATAAATTACTATTTTTCATATTATTATTAGAAAAGCATTTGACTGTGTGATGGAAATGGTAGAAGAAAGGGGGTAGATTTAGGATTCTAAAGCATATAATTATTCCACAAATATATGGTAAGTGCTTACTATATGTGATAGGAACTGTATCAAGATATAAAAATATATGTCTCCACATAGAAATAACTCAGTCCCCTTCAGGAACATATATGATTTAGTGGGCGCTATATTAAAATAGTCCATTTGATTTCTAATCCTGTACCCTATATTTTATAAAAATGACCTAAAATTAATGAAACCTATTTTTGTTTTTGCAAATTTAATAGTTTTTGCTTTTTACCCATCCTCACTGTAGGTAATAGATTATGTGGCATGTCTTTGGGTCTGGGTCAGTTTGCTTTACATAATGTTTATTTTTGATAGTAATAAATGTGCCAGTATATATTCTAAAATTTTTCTTATCTTAAACTTTATTTTCAAAAGTATTTTTATAGGTTAGGTGGTAGAAATCAAGTCCCCCCCCCCCTTTCTGGGGGAAAATGATCATATTTTTTGTGCTATATGAATTTATAAGACTTTTTTTTTTTTTTTTTGGTGAAAGTGAGGATTGAACCTAGAGGCACTCTACCTCTGAGGTAACCCCCAGCCCATTTTTATTTTTTGTTTTTTGAAACAGGGTCTCACCAAGTTGCTGAGGCTGGCCTTGAACCTACAATCCTCCTGTCTCTGCCTCCCAAGTACTGGGATTACAGGCATATGCCACCTCTCCTGGTTTATAAGACATTTATGAAATAGAAAAATAATGATTTAGTATCACCCAAACTGTATGATAAGATTACAGTTGAAAGCTGGGCTTGATGGTACACACCTGTAATCCCAGTACTTGGAGGCTGTGCTAACCTAGTGAGACACTGTTTCTAAATAAAAAGGGGGGGGGGCGCTGGGGGTGTAACTCAGTGGTAGAAGACCACAGGATCCAAGCCAGAGCACGAGAGTGAGTGAGAGAGAGAGAGAGAGAAGAGGGGAGGGAAGGGGGAATATGAATATCTAATAGAGTTGAAAGGTTTAACCTGAAAATTAATTATTGTTAAGAAGTGGACAAATCTGGAAAAATTCCATTTTCCCTCTTTAAGTAGATGGGAAGGAATGGGCTATTTTCCTTTCAAACTATGAGGAAAAAAATTATAGGATGAGAAACTTTTTTTTTTTTTGCAGTACTGGGGATTGAACTCAGGGGCATTCTACCTCCGAGCTACACCCTCAGCCCTATTTTTTTATTCTTTATTTTGAAACCGAGTCTCACTAAGTTGCGGAGTGCCTCACTAGGTAGCTGAGGCTGGCCGCGAACCCGGATCCTCTGGTCTCAGCCTCCCGAATGCTGGGATTACAAGCGTGCGCCACCACGCCCAGCTGAGAAATTTTGATTGTACTCCTGTAAACCAGCTTTGATTTCTTTGTACTTTGTGTGTGTGTGTGTGTGTGTGTGTGTGTGTGTGTGTGTATGTGTGTATGTGTGTGTGTGTGTGGTACTGGGGATTGAACTCAAGGGCATCCTACCTACAAGCTACACCCCTAGTCCTTTTTATGTTTTGATTCGAAACAGGGTCTCACTAGGTTGCTGTGAATCTTCCTCCTGTTAGCTTCCCAAGTACTGGAATTACAGGTATATATCACTGTGCCCAGCTTCAGAATGCTACTTTTATGTTCTGTAACAAATGTCAGACCACTTGAAAGTAAGTCTTCCATTTGAGATAGTCTTTACTTAAAAGTAGTTCCAGGTTCAGATACTTGTTTAGGGTGTGTGTGTTAAAATATGAGCAAAGAATCAAATATAAATATGTGGCAATTTATGGCTAGTATGCAGGAGTATGGCTCAAGACTTTGTCAGTTTCTATTCTTGTTAGATCTGAAGTGAATTTTATTTTCTGCCTACTACCAAAGCAGTAAATCTTACATTGAAACTATTGAATAAGGTTACTTTTTAAGGTTCTTTGTCATCTGCCTCATACATAGCACATTTGAATAGTTGCGTATTTAGTCATCATTGATGGTTGTGTTGTAATTATGAGGAAAATGCATACTAGTTTTGATTAGGTTATGTAACCTTATCCAGTTGGATACTTTTGAAAAAAGGAGTGATACTAATAATTTGCCTGAACAACAGGTATAAATCAAGATTGGCCTAGGCAAACCAAAATATGTAGCACCCTAATAGGATGCTTTTAATGGCAAGTAACAGAAAACACAACTCAAATTACCTGTAGGAAGGGAAATAGGTATTGGTTTGTTTGTTTCTTTGAGGCCTCTTACTTTCTCTGTTTTCTAAACTACCTTCTATGACTGGCTTTCCTACAGTTGGATGGGTGCCTCCAGAGATGAGGGCTATATTCGTGTTCATTTATATTCAGCAAGAGAGAGAAGCCTGCTTTTCTGACAAACAGAATTAATCTGAACTATCTCTGTGTCAAGAGGAATGTAATAAGCTGATTGTCTTAGGCAAGGGGTATCTGAATATCATTTAGGGAAGGAGGATAGAATTACCCGATTCTCTTAGACTAGGCAGACTCTATTTCCTGATTAGACTCTTTAAGGTCAGTCACCTAGGAAAGCAGTGCAGCTAACAGAATGGTTTAGGAAACAATCCTAGTGTTCATGCAATGTCTAGTGCCACTACCTATTTGCATTTACTTTAGGTATCTGTTAATGAGTTCCTGCAACAGTTTAGCATACTGCAGATGATGTATTTTCAAGTGAATTTGTGGTATAAAATGGGAGAGAAAAGGAAAACTTACCTCTTATTTTCTCCTTTTTAAATGACTAATAATTATCAATCTTTTATTCACAGACTAATAGGGATGCCAAAGGAAAAATATGATCCTCCAGATCCTCGTAGAATTCATACCATCATGTCAGCAGAGGAGGTAGCCAATGGGAAAAAATCTCACTGGGCAGAATTAGAAATTTCGGGTGAGTGAAATTTGAAGCATTTTATTTGGGATATGATAGTAAAAATGAACAAGCGTATTGTCATATTTCTTTGTTGTACATTTTTTAATTAGATGGGTTAATTGAAAAGATACAAGAATGCTAAGGTACTAGTGTTTATCTTTTTTTTTTTTTTTAATCAGTTACTAAATATCTTTGTTCCCATTCTTCCTTTTCAGATTAATTATCTTGAGCAAGATTTGCCATCTGAAATAGAGGATATTGGGAGTTCAGTTTCTAAGTAAAACTGTGACATAATAGATTCTATTTTGACTATTCCAGAATAATTTCTGGAAATTAAAATTAATGCCATCCTCTTGTCATCTCAGTGTTGGCCAAGAAGGAAACTTAGAATAGAAACTATATATTTATTCTAACAAGTATATGAAAACTA
This sequence comes from Graphiurus murinus, assembly GCA_004027655.1. Taxonomy (NCBI): domain Eukaryota; kingdom Metazoa; phylum Chordata; class Mammalia; order Rodentia; family Gliridae; genus Graphiurus; species Graphiurus murinus. The sequence goes on from PVLC010006478.1 coordinate 39,555, forward strand.
TGTTATAGGACCTCAAAACATGTTTAGGATTTTTGAAATAGAATATGATTCTTAAAAACTTGTAAGAAAAACATCAAACTTGAAGGACATTTTACAAGATACCCACCTAGTAAGCCTCAAAACTATCAAGGTTATGCAAAACAAACAAACAAACAAAAAAGACTAAGAAACTGCCACAGACCACAGGAAACTAAACAGATACGATGACTAAGTGGACAATCATATCCTAAATTGAATCCTGGGACGCAAAGGTGTACAAACAGACAAAATCCAAATAAAGTCTAGAGTTTAGTTATTAGTAATCCATGAATGTTGGTTTCTTGGTTTTGACAAATATACCATGGTAATATAAGTTTTCAATATTATATAAGATTCCAGTGCAATATTAGGGAAACTGAGGTGTATATAAGAAGTTTCTGTATTGTCTTGGCAACTTCGCTGTAAGCCTAAAGTTATTGCAAAATTAAGTTAACTAAAAATGTATGCCAAGCATGGTGGTGCATGCATGTAATCCCAGTACCGGGGATACTGAGACAGGAGGATCACAGGTTTGAGGCCAGCCTCAGCAAGTAGTGAGACTCTCATCAACGTAGCAAGATCTTGTTTCGAAATAAATAAAATCAGGCTGAGGTTATAGCCCCTGGGTTCCACCCTTGGTAACACACACACACACACACACACACACACACACACACACACACACACAAAGGATCCCAAGACCTATTTTTCTTTTATGAATTGCTATAATACAGATTATATATAGAATGTAGTTTTTCCCCAGTAGGCTTTCCTTTGGAAGAGTTAAACCTACATGGTAATATCAGTGGCAAGAATGGCAAGAATTACTTGTATGTGTAACTAAAAGGTAACTGGGTGGATTGCTGATTGGTAAGAGAATGAATATAAACCAAATCCTTATAGGTTTACCCAAGGTTTCTCAATTTTGGCATACTGACACTTTAGGCCAGACAATTCCTTGTGGTGGAGGGCAGTTGTGTGCATCATAGGATGCTTAGCATCCTTGGCCTCTACTCACTATATACCAATAGTACTCCTTTATTATGACAACCAAGAATGTCTCCAGACATTGTCAAAGTCCCCTGGGGAGCAGAATGCTCCTGATAGAGAACCACATGGTTAAAGCCTAGGTAAAATTGAAATGTTTTCCCCTTACCTAGAGCCTCTTCATTTGAAAACTTTGTTTCTAATTAAAATACAAATTTTTAGTTGATTCTTTAAGTCTGATTATAGACAGCAGAAAAAAATCTGTGATAGAAAATACTGTGGACAGAAGATAAAAGTTTGAGTTGGCTCCACATTAGCTATATGAAAATAAAATTTCCCCTTTGAGATTTTCTGCCCTTTAAACTTCCACTGTTTCTCTCATCAAAGTCTGTTTGGAAAATGATATGTAATTAAAATGCCACTTTTCTTTTACAAAGTTTATAAAATAACTTCATGTAAGTTATTTTGCATAATTAATACTTATTATCATAAGATAATATAACATCTTATTTTAAAGAAGCTGAGGTTAGAGGATTTATCCAGATGTTTATCAGTACTCTCAACCCACTCTTCTGATCTCATGCATGTTTCACCCTAGGCATCAGTTGCTGACTGATACAGCTTGATATGTAAGGATTTCCTTAAATATGTTGCACTCAATGAAAAATCATAAGCCAGAGTTGTTAATATCTTAACTATAATATCAGAAAGCTGGGGAAGATGTCTCCTTTGGGGGATTCAGTGGTTTTCCTGATGGTTAATCTAAGGTTGGTTCTAAGTCATAGTAGTTTATTCTTGTTTATTTAAAGTTTGAAGACTAATCTATCCCCTGCATATAGATAAACTTTGCACTAATAACTTTCATGGAGTATGTGAGTAATACTTTGGTAAGGAATATGACTTTAAAAGAAAATTAAGATTGTTCAGCTTCATGCTTTATTCTTAAGGTTTGACTTTAGGAGTCTCAACATTTTACCACAACTCTTTTAACACTTGGGAGGTCCATAAGAAAGAAGGGTTATTTGGTGAAAGTATCGTGAAATTAAAGGATAGCTGGGCATGTTTGGAAGCAATTATATGGCCTTAAATACAAAAAATGTCAAAGATACAATATCTGCGTATATTTGCAGCCACTTTTATCATGTTTTAATCCTTGCAGTTCAACCTTTGTCTTGGGCCTAGACTTTTATGCTTCAATATTTTGCCTTTTAGGTAGAGTGCGGAGTTTAAGTACATCACTTTGGTCATTGACACACTTGACAGCGTTGCATTTAAATGACAATAACCTTAGTCGCATTCCACCTGATATTGCCAAGCTTCATAATCTGGTTTACCTGGATCTGTCATCCAATAAACTCAGAAGTTTACCAGCAGAACTAGGAAACATGGTGTCTCTCAGGTGAGCAAATACTGTAGACATGACTCACTGTATAAAACTTTTTTTTTTTTTTTTTTTTTTTGGCGGTACTGGGGATTGAACTCAGGGGCATTCTACCTCCGAGCTATACCCCCAGCCCTATTTTTTATTCTTTATTTTGAAACCGAGTCTCACTAAGTTGCAGAGTGCCTCACTAGGTAGCTGAGGCTGGCCGCGAACCCGGATCCTCCGGTCTCAGCCTCCCGAATGTTGGGATTACAAGCGTGCGCCACCACGCCCAGCTTTGTATAAAACTCTTAATTTACCAAATAAGAAAGACATGGGATGTTTTTCATCTTACAGTGGAATTTTTTTTTTTTTCATGTGTTTGTGAAGATCAAATGGTATAAACTAAGAACACTGCTTGAGTTCACCTTCACTGGACATTTTCTTTCCTTCATTTAAATTTATAGTTTCTTTTGGCATACGTGAGATGCGTGAGGTTAAAATAGTGTCACTTTAGGCTCAGGTCTGATATGACTAATCAGAAGTAATTGGAAAAATATGATTTGCTTATAAGCAAAGATTTAAGGAACATACTTCAATTATATAAGATAATGTATATTTATATTTTGTTATAACTCCTTAAGGAAATTTTTTTTTTTTTTTTTTTTTGTGGTACTGGGGGTTGAACTCAGGGGCATTCTACCTCCGAGCTATACCCCTAGCCCTATTTTTTTCATTCTTTATTTTGAAACCGAGTCTCACTAAGTTGCGGAGTGCCTCACTAGGTAGCTGAGGCTGGCCTCGAACCCGGATCCTCCGGTCTCAGCGTCCCGAATGCTGGGATTACAAGCGTGTGCCACCACGCCCAGCCTTAAGGAAACTTTGAAACCTGATAAAATGGATTTATTTATAGTTCTTCAAGATTCTGTTAGAGCTGGGCATGGTGTAATGTCCATAGTCCTAGTGCTTGAGAGGCTGTGCAAGGAGGATCCCATGTTCGAGGACAGCCTCAGCAACATAGACTCTTAGCAACTTAGTAAGATCTTGTTTCAAAACAAAAAATAAAAAGGACTGGGGTATAATTGGAGGTTGAAGACCTCTGGGTTCAATCCACAATACTACAAAGAAAAGAAAAAAGAAAAAAGATTCTGTAATTTCTTCATACGAAAAAATTTTGCAGGAATCTTAAGATTTTATATGAATATTCTCAGTGTAAACAAAAATTGCTTTTCTACCTTATTACTAAGTAAAAAAATATTACTCATCAATTATAATTTTTTACATAAAAATTTATGTCACATGTTAAAAATTTAGCAAACTTTACCATTTCCTTGCTGGTTTGTTTTGATTTTTAAATTTTTTGGTCACCCACTAACGAAGGTGTTTTTTATTTTTTTCTGTAGTCCTCTCAGATTTTCACAGTCATAAATTTAAGTCTCATCTGTGCTATTTTAGTCCCCTATATCCCATCCTATGCTTTAATATTTATATTTCATGTGAGTGATCATCAGAATAGTTTTTGTCTTTTCACATTTTTCTATTATCTTTTATTTCTGTGGTATGATACATTGTTCTCTATTCTTTTTTGTGTGTATTTTTCAGTTTTCATGGTATTGACATGACTAGAGTTGTAATCAAGAATAAAAATTATGCAGGATATAGGCTACTAGTTGTAGTTTGTATAAAAAAATACTTTTTTCTATAAATTAAACTAGGTTCAAAGTTATCTATTGTCTTGTCTTTTGATACTAATGATACCTGTCACTCTTATAGTCATCTTTGGGGAGAGAGGAAAGAGGGTGGATTTAGCCTGAGAATGATGTGCAATTCCATCACCTCTAACTTTAATCTGTACTAGAGAATTAATAAATCATAGAATCACTGTTAATAATTGTGGCAATAACTGGGAGTGGTTTTGTACACACCTGTGATTCCAGTACTTGGGAGTCTGAAACAGATTCCAGGAAGATGGCAGGTTCAAGGCCAGTACACACTAACTTAGTGAGACCTTGTTTCAAAATAAGAAATAGGGCTGAGAGGGTAACTCAGAGGTAGAATGCCCCTGGGTTTAATCCCCATTCATTCATATTCATTGTCTCTCTCTTCTCTCTTCTCTCTTCTCTCTTCTCCCTTTCTCTCTCTCTCTCTCTCTCTCTCTCTCTCTCTCTCTCTCTCACACACACACACACACACACACACACACACTCTCACACTCACAATTGTGGCAATTTCACACTTCATAGTACTTTAATATTGCACAGTATTTTGGATCAATGTAGGGGAATGCCTTGAATATATACATCATTTACTGTATGTTAAAAAGAAGGTTAAGAATGACAAATGTATACACTAATAAAGCCTGATCTATTAAATTAAAATATTTTTGTTTTTTAAACAGGGAATTGCTTTTAAATGACAATTTTTTACGGGTTTTGCCTTATGAACTTGGCCGGCTCTTCCAGCTACAAACTCTAGGTTTGAAAGGTGAGTAATGTTTTTTAAAAAGATAGCATTGACACTGTGTATAGAGGTGTTCTGAGCTCTTTAAAGACCATTTTGCTTATAGTATAAGTCAAGTTTTAGTATAATTTTGAGAATGTGACCATACTTTCTCTTGAGAAAAAAGTAGTTCTTTGGGTAAGAAAATGAGCCTCAAGATTTCAATATAGTGACATCATCTTAACACACTTGTAAGGGATAGTTTTTGTATTTTATCTTTAATTTTCTGTAAAGCTCTAAAGATTTTAGAAGAGATATTTCTTTTTATTAGAACTATTAAATATATATTGTACAAATTAATGGCTTTCATTGTGTAGAGCAAATATTTTAAATTAATACTGTAGTTCTTCCCATTATGTGTGTTTTTAAAGGATGACCCAATAGTAGAGTAAACCTTAATCAGGATGCCCCATGTTTAGCTTTTAATATGGTAGGCAGAATAGCACTGACATATGATTATAAGAGAGAAAAAATAGTAAAAGTTAGCTATACCTAGCTTGTACAACTATTCTAAATATTAATGAAAATGTATGCTTCTCTGAGCGCTTGAATTTTGCTCAGTTTGGGGTGAGTCATTCTCAATTCATATAAATATTGAAATTTGTGTAATTTTCTCTAATGTTAAAGATTATGAAAAAGGGCTTTTAAAAAAAATTCAGAGGACTAAATACAAAATATACCATGTTAAACATTTTATTCTGTATTCATGAGGAATGAGCATTAAAGCTTTATAATGTATACACTTTTAAATATTTTATTCTCCTCCTTCATACTCTATTTGCTTTTCCATGAAAATATTCTATTTGCATTTTCTTTTTTGCAGTACTAGGGATTGAACCCAGGGACATTCTACCTCCGAACTTCACCCTCAGTTCTATTTTTTTTATTCTTTATCTTGAAACGCGGTCTCACTAAGTTGCAGAGGTCCTCACTAAATAGCTGAGGCTGTCCAAGAACAAGGATCTTCCAGTCTCAGCCTCCCAAGTACTGGGATTACAAGTGTGCCCCACCACACCCGGCTCTATTTGCATTTTCTTATGTCATAATGAAGCATTAATCATAAAGTTTGAATAGGAATGAAAGAATACTGATGTTATTGGTTGAAATGACAAATGATATTTGGCTTTCTCATATAGTTTCATAAGTATATAAATGACCTGAATCTTGTGTTTATAGTTTCTCTATAGGATTTTATTTTTATATTTTGATTGCCATTCTAATTGGGGTTAGGTGAAATCTCAGGGCAGTTTTGATTTGTATCCATTTGATTGCTAATGATGTTGAACATTTTTACTTATTGGCCATTTGTATTCTTTTGTGAAGTGTTTATTTAGTTCACTTGCCCATTTTTTATTGGGTTAATTTTTTGGTAGTGAGTTTCTTGAGTTCTCTGTATATTCTAGATATTAGTCCTCTGTCAGAGGAGTAGTTGGAAAAAATCTTCTCACATTCTTTTGGCGCTCTGTTGAGGTTCTTGATAGTTTACTTGCTACCCAGAAGCTCTTCATTTTAATGCAGTTCCACATTGATTCTCATTTTAATTTCTTGTGCCTTTGGGGTTTCCTTGAAGTTCTTACCCGTGCCTGTGTGTTGGAGTGTTGGTCCTATACCCTCTTCAAGTAGCTTCAAGGTCTCTGGTCTAATTTCCAGGTCTTTTGACCCATCTTGAATTGACTCTTGTGCAGGGTGAGAAAATGGGGTTTATCTCCATTTTTCTGCATATGGATGACCAGATTTTCCAACACCATTTGTTGAAGAGGCTATCTTTTTTCCAGTGTATGTTTTTGGCCCCTTTGTCAAAACTCAATTGGCAGCCGGGCGTGGTGGCGCACGCTTGTAATCCCAGCATTCGGGAGGCTGAGACCGGAGGATCCGGGTTCGCGGCCAGCCTCAGCTACCTAGTGAGGCACTCTGCAACTTAGACTCGGTTTCAAAACAAAGAATAAAAAATAGGGCTGGGGGTATAGCTCGGAGGTAGAATGCCCCTGAGTTCAATCCCCAGTACCGCAAAAAAAAAAAAAAAAAAAAAAAAAAAAACTCAATTGGCTATAAGTGTGTGTTTGTTTCTGAGTCTTCTGTTCTTCTCCATTGGTCTATGTGTCTTTTTGTGCCAGTACTATACTGTTTTTATTGCTATGACTCTAGTATAGTGTGAAGTGAGGTATTGTGATGCCTCCTGCATGATTCTTGCTGCTGAGAACTGCTTTGGCTCTTCTGGGTTTTTTGTTGTTCCAAATGAATTTAAGGACTGATTTTTCTATGTTTGTGAAGAATAACCTTGGTAATTTAATGGGTATTGTATTGAATCTATAGATCACTTTTGGAAGAATGGCCATTTTACTCTTTATTTGTACTCTGGCTAGAGTCTCAAGTAATATATTGAAAAGGAGTGGTGATAATGGACATCCTTGTCTTGTTCTTGTTTTTAAGAAAACTCTTATAGTTTTTCTCCATTCAATATGATGTTGGCAGTGGGCCTTATATATACTGCCTTTATGATGCTGAGGTATTTTTTGTAGTACTGGGGATAACCCAGGGGCATTCTACCTCTGAGCCAGTTACCCCTCCCCCCAATAAATAAATAAATAATTAAATTTAAAAATAGTTTCCTCAAGATTAACCCCAAGGTATTTGAAATTTAATTGTTGGGACATTTCATTTTATTTTCTCTCTTTTCTTTTTTTTTGTGGGGGGGTGGGCGGGATACTGGAAATGGAACCCAGAGGCAGTCTGCCTCCAAGCTACCCCCCCCCCAGCCCTATTTTATGTTTTATTTTGAACAGGGTCTCACTAAGTTGCTGAGGTTGGCCACAAACCTGCAATCCTCCTGTCTCAGCCACCCAAGTACTGGGATCATAAGCATGTATTGCCACACCCATCTCATTTTACTTTATGCTAAATCTTACTCTTTTTTTTTTTTTTTTTTTTGTGGTACTAGGGATTGAACCCAGAGGCATTCTACTTACGAGCCACATACCCAGCCCTATTTTATTCTTTATTTGGAAATGGGGTCTCACTAAGTTGCAGAGGCCCTCACAAATGGAAAATTCTACATCTGACCTCATATGATGGGTCAGGGTCAAAATGCTAAAAATACTGTATAAAACTACCTTCAGGTTTTGTATATAAGGCATACATAAAACATAAATGAATTATGTGTTTAGACTTGGGTCTCATATCCAAGATACCTCATTATGTATATGCAAGTACTTTAAAATGAAAAAAACTTGAAATGTGAAACACTACTTAACCTATATTTACCACAGAGCAAATTGAAGTTTAATGAAAAGGATTTATCCATAGGCATGAACAAAGCTCAGTTACAGTTGGTGAAGCAGAGTTGGTGCCTGACTTGATAGAATAGACTTTGAAGAAATTTTAAAAAATGTGTATCAGCAAAGACCACTTTCAGTAGAAGGCCAGCCAAAGATGGGAGTTTTAAGGCTAACATTTAAACTAGTAAACCAGAATGAAAGGCTGAGAATCTGATGGATATTTATAATAATCCATTCAATTGATAGCATAAATTTCCTATGTCTCTATGTAAGATAACATGGAATACAGTAATTAAATAGTAACATTGGCTGATAGGTAAAAAAATGGTAACTGAATATAGTTTAAATTTGCATTGTTAAACCTGAGGTACTGGGGATTGAGCCCAGGAGCATACTACCTCCAAGCTACCCCCAGCCCTATTTTTTATTCTTTATTTTGAAACAGGGTCTCCCTAAGTTGTGGAGGGTCTCATTAAGTAGCTGAGGCTGGCCTTGAATTCGCCATCTTCCTGTTTCAGCCTCCCAAGTACTGGGATTACAAACATGTGCCACCATGCCCGGATATATCCCCAGTCGCCATTTGTTCTTTAAATTGATCTTATACTAAGCTTTCTTGGCTAAATTCTCATTCTTTTGTAAAAATTTGTAAGTTGTTTTGAGTTGTGTATATGGGTAAGCGCTTTTTCTCCCAGGATAGGTTTGTTTCTTCCTTTCAAGTTCTTATGTATTTAATTTTTTCCTTCATTTTAATGCACTGACTAGGGTATTTCATACATTATTGAATAGAATCATCAATACTGAGCATGCCTCTATTGTTTCCAGTTTTAAAGGGAATGTAGTTAATATATTTGCCCTATGTTTTTGGTTAAAATATATTTTATTGTTTGCATTTTCTTGTTCAGATACTTTTATTAAGTGCTTGTCTTCATCTGTTGAGATGATATTGTTTTTCTCATTTTACAAATGAATGTGATAAATTATATGTATACATTTTTTCCAACTTGAACAACATTTCTATTCCTGTGACAAACCCAACTTAGTCATGTTATTATATGGTTTTATACACTGCTGGACTTAATTTGGTAATGTCTGTCAAGAACTGTGAAGACTCTTTGATTTTACCTTATTTTAAGTTATTAAGTTAGCAAACTACTGTTTTATGAATAGTGACTGAGAATACATGAGACTCCTGGGTCAGAGACAAAGAACATTGTAATTTGACCCACAAAATAGGCCCAGGTGCATGCTGTGTACACAGTGAGTTTGCAGTGCAATTGAGTAATCCAGGTTCAAGAGTCCAGCACTTTTCAAGCAAATAGCAAATATTGTAGTGAGCAGCAAAATGCTAGTCCTGCTTTCTCAGGTGAATAGTTATGTGGTAGTTATACTTTGAATGCCTTGACGATATTTATTTGCCTATAAAAGTAGCAACAAAAACTGTTCGGTATCAGGAAACAGATAAGCTGTGGAGTCAGTTCAAATGCACCAAGAATGTAGAAGGGAGCACAAGGTGCATGGTAGACTGTCTCTCCTGACAGTACTTTAAGGGATTTTTCTGTATACATTTATGAATAAAATGTTTTTCATTACCCTTTTTTCAAGTATGTGTGAAGTTTATATTGACAGTAAAATAGTAGGCAAATTATGTATTTTTCAATTCACTGAGAGAAGTAGTCTTAAGATTGATAGAATTTGTTTCATGAAATTTTAATAGAACAATTCTGTAAAACTATCATCTGGGGTGTTCTTTGTGGAAAATATTTCATTTCTCAATATATATGTAGTTAAAAGAGCTATTGAGGATTTCTAATGTTTAATGAGTCAGGTTTTTTTGGCCATATCTCTACTATTAGTATTGATAAGCTTTAATTTTTTTTAATTTGTATGAAAATGTTTTAAAATATTTTCTTGGCATATTTTTAGACTCTATTCTATTTGTAGCTTTATTATCCCTCTTAGTTTTTATTTATTTTGGTGGCACTGGGCAACAAACCCACCAAAGATTTTGCTACCCCTGAGCTACATCCTCAGCCCTGCTCCTGCTCATTTTTAAGATTATTTATTATTTGTGCCTTCTGTTTTTTACTTTTCTCTCTTTTTAAGTTGGATATATGATTATTTACATATAGATTTAATTATTTTCAAACATGAGCATTTATCAATTGGTGTGTTTGGCTACTTTTTCGCTGTACCTACAGCTTTGTTTTGTTTTGTTTTTGAGATGGATCTTGCTATGTTCCAGGCTTGTCTGAAACTCTTGCCCTCAAGGAATCTTCCTGCCTCAGCTTCCAAGTAGCTATAGGCATGTGCCATTTTACCTAGTTTGATATGAAGTATGAAGTATTTCATTATTGTTTTGGTCTATTTTTCTTTTTCTTTTCTTTCTTTTTTTGGGGGGCGGGGGATACTGGAGATTGAACCAGGGATATTCTACATCTGAGCTCCACCCCAGACCAATTTTTTATTTTGAAACAGGGTCTCACTAAATTGTGGAGGGCCTCACAAGTAGCTGAGGCTAGCTGCATACCTATAATCCTCTCGTCTCAGCTTCCCACAAGTGTGGGCCACCATGCCTGGCTGGTCTATGTTTTTAATATAGGTTATCGTATTTTCTTTAACTTACCAGTTATTTAAAATTTTCATGTGTGATTTTAAATGTAGCTTTTTATTATCTTTAAATGTAATTGTATTATAGACAGCGGATGTAGCCAGTATAAACTAGTTCTTTGACATTTGTTGATTCTTAATGGCCTACTATGTGGTCAGTTTTTATGTTTTACTTGTATCTGAAAAAATGTTTCTCTTATTATTAGGCATAGAACTACTTGTCCATTAGCTCAAATTTGCAAATTATGTTGCTTAGATTTTATGTATCTCTAGAAATTTTTAACTGTTCTCAGTAGTTAAGATAGTTATATTAAAATTTTCTTTAAAATGGTGGATTTGTTCATTTCTCCCTGTCAGTCAATTTTTGTACTCTTTTCCCTCTCCCTCTACACACACACACACACACACACACACACACACACACACACACACATATCATGGTTATTTATTAGGAAGTACCAGCTTTAATACTGTTTGTAGTATCTTCTGGTGAATTGAACTTGACACTAGGCTGTGAGTCTCAATCCTCTATTAGGGTTTTATCTTATAGTCCATTTTGTCTAATATAGCTATTCTAGTTCTCTTCAGCTTAATATTTATTATATCTTATCTGTTTTTACCCTTTTGTTTACTTATGATTAGGTTTGTTTTTTACATACGTAATATATGGTTAGACTTCATTTGTAATCCAATCTGCCATTATTTTTTTAAATGTGTGTTCAGACCAGTTATCTTACCTGTATTATAATTATTGATATTTTTGTTATTGCTATTCTACCTTTCAATTTCACTCATTTTGAGATTTTTCTTTCCTTTGTTGCCTTGGTGTCAGAGGCTAAGTAACTTACAAAGTAAAGAGGTTTATTTGGCTCATGGTTCTGGTGACTGGGTTGTCCAAACAGCATGATACTGGCATTCTGGTAAAGGTGGGGATGAATATGGTAGAGAAGAAAAAAGGACAACCAACCATGTGCAGAAGGGGCCAAGTACATAGGGCGCCCTCACTTTATAATGTGCTGTCAGGAGGAGTAACTTGGTTCTGGGGGAGCTACATTAATTGCTTCCAAGGGTAGTGTCCTTATGACCTAATTTACTTTCCTCTAGGCCCCACCCTTCACCCCTGTCATTCTGGGGACCAAGCTCTTAGCACATGGATTTTGTAGAAGAAACCATATCCAGACCAAAGCACTTAGTGTTTTAATTAGTTTAATCCATTTACATTTCATGTAACTTGATGAAGATTTATGTTTGCCATTTTGCTACTCATTTTCTATATTTATACCTTTTTTTAGTCTTTAATTCTTAGCACAGGACAAAGTATTTGCAACATACATACTATCAAATAGCTTATATATAAAACGCATGAACTCCTTAAAAAATTACACATGTGCACACACACACACATGCATGCTGGCGCCAATGGCTGAGTTAATCGTCTTTATGCAGACAAGATACTTGAAGACAAGATAACTTTTTTGTACTGGGGATTGAACTCAGGGTCATTCTACCTCAGAGCTATAAACCCAGTTCTATTTTTTAGTTTTAATTTGCAACAGGGTCTTGCTAGGTTGATGAGTCTCACTACTTGTTGAGGCTGTCCTCAAACCTGTGATCTTGTCTCGGCCTCCCAAATACTGGGATTATAGGCATGCACCACCAAGCTGGACTAAAAGAGACATAATTGCTTTTAAAGCAAGTTGGGAATAGCATATACATGTTATATGTACAGCTTAAATGTTAGCATATTCCTAATAAGTTTGCTAATTTCTCTTTCATCAGTGAACTTTAAGTCTTTTTAGCCAAGAAAGTTTTAAATAATATGAATCGAATTGGCTTTCCCTTATTATAAACCTTTTTTTGTTTGTTTTTTTGCGGTACTGGAGATTGAACTCAGGGGCATTCTACCTCTGAGCTATACCCCTAGCCCTATTTTTGATTCTTTATTTTGAAACCGAGTCTCACTAAGTTGTGGAGTCCTCACTAGGTAGCTGAGGCTGGCCGCGAACCCGTATCCTCCGGTCTCAGCCTTCTGAATGCTGGGATTACAAGCGTGCGCCACCACGCCCGGCTATAAACCTTACTTTTTGAGTTATGAGGAAGGTTTTTTCTTTTTGTATTGGAAATTGAACCCAGGGATGTTCTACCTCCAAGCTACATCACCAGCCTTTTTTTTTTTTTTTTTTTTTTTTTTTTTTTTTTTTTTTTTTTTTTTTTTTTTTGCGGTACTGGGGATAGAAGCTGGGGGCATTCTACCTCCGAGCTACACCCCCAGTTCTATTTTTTTATTCTTTATTTTGAAACAGGGTCTCACTAAGTTGCGGAAGGTCTCACTAAGCAGCTGAGGCTGGCCACGAACCCAGATCCTCCAGTCTCGGCCTCCCAAATGCTGGGATTACAAGCGTGCACCACCACGTCTGGCTTTTTCCTTCTTTTTAAATTAAATCTTGAATCAGGGTCTCACTAAGTATTATTTTTGAGTTACTTTTGTAGTTACTTAGTGAAACAGGGTCTCACTAAGTTTCAGAGTGCCTCACTAGGTAGCTGAGGCTGGCCCCGAATCCGGATCCTCTGGTCTCAGCCTCCCAAATGCTGGGATTACAAGCTTGCGCCACCACACCCTGGCATTACTGTTAACATTTTTTTTTTTTTTTTTTGTACTGGGGATTGAACCCAGGGACAGTCTACCTCTGAGCTACATCCCTATCTTATTTTTTCTTTAAGAGTCTTGCTATGTCAGGCATAGTGGTGCACGCTTGTAATCCTAATACTTGAGAAGCTAAGACACGAGGGTCACAGGTTTGGGGCCAGCCTCAGCTACTTAGTGAGGTCTTCCAAAACTCAGTGAGACCCTGTTTCAAAATAAAGAATAAAAAAATAGGGCTAGGGGTATAGAGATAGAATGCCCCTGGGTGCAATCTCCAGTACCACACACACACACACACAAACACAAATAAAAAAATAAATAAAAGGGACTTGCTAAATTGCTAAGATCCTCGAAAGGTTGATGAGGCTGACCTCAAATCTGTGATCTTCCTGTCTCAGCCTCCCAACAGGTATGGACCACCATGACTGGCTGATCCATTTATCTTTATATAATCTTTTATGTTTTCTTTTACAGTTTTTGACTTAGTCTGTTTGGTATAACTACCGTTCATTTTTAGCTTCCATTTGCACAGAATATCCTTCTTAATTCTTTTCACTTTAGATTAATATGTGTCTTTAACTGTGGAGGTAAATTTCTTATGTGTTGCTCTGTAACCTAGTTCAGGATCTTTACATGATATCTTACTTTTGCCACTTCCAAGATTTTTTTTTTCCTTTGACTTTCCACAGTTTTATTAGAATTTGTTTAAGTGTGTATCACTTGCATTTCATCCTACTTGGAGTTTTTTTAAGCTTTAGTTACGTATTTTAATGATTTTCTTCAAATTTCAGATGTTTTTGACCATTCAGTTTTCTCCTGTTCTTTTGGTACTCCTTTTATGAATGTTTTTTATTTTATCCAATAGAACTCTGAGGCTCTATTCTTTTTTCTTTCTGTTCTTCAGACTATAAACTCAACTGACAAATCTTCGTAACATTATTTCTACTATTGCATTATTTATGACTTCATCTCCCCCCTTCCTCTGGCCACCATTGGTCACTAGCCTGAAGTCATTTTTCATCTATCTGATGTTGCCCTTATTGCCAAATATCTCTAGCTTCCAAATATAGCTTCTTTATGGCTGAGTAAAATTCCATTGTGTATATATACCAAAATTTTGTGGTCCATTCGTCTGTTGATGGACATCTAGCCTGGCCCCATAATTTAGCTATTGTAAATTGTGCTGCTATGAACATGGATATGCATGTATGATTATAATATTCTGATTTCATTTCTTTTGGGAAGATGCTCAGGAGCTCTGTTGCTGGGTCATATGGTAGTTCCATTCCCAATCTTCTGAGAAACCTCCACATGGATTTCCAAAGTTGTACTAGTTTGCAGTTTCACCAACAGTGTAATTAAGGTTCTGGTTTTCCCACGTCCTCGCCAGCATTTATTATTATTTGTGTTCTTGATGATTGCCTTCCTAAATGGAGTGAGATAGAATCTCAGTGTAGTTTTGATTTGCATTTCTCTATTTCCCTGATTGCTAAAGATGATCATTTTTTCATATATTTTTTGTCCATTTGCATTTCTTCTTTTGAAAAATATTTATTCACTTTGGTTGCCCAGTTTTACAAGGTAGCAGGATACAAAATCAACCTACAAATAGCATTCCTTTACATCAATCATGAATCCACTGAAAAAGAAATACAGAGATCAATTCCATTCACAATAACCTCAAAAAAGATAAAGTACCTAGGAAGAAATTTAACCAAGGAGGTGAAAGACATCTATAATGAAAATTATAAATCACTAAAGAAAGAAATCAAAGAAGAGTTTAGAAGATGCCCATGCTCTTGGATAGGCAGAATAAATATAGTCAAAATGGCCATACTTCCAAAAGCTGTCTATACATTCAGTGTAATCCCTATCAAAATATCAAATTCATATTTCATAGACCTAATGAAATCAGTTATAAAATTCATATGGAAAGACAAAATACCCAAGATAGCCAAAGCAATTCTCAGCAACAAGAACCATTCTGGAGACATCACAATACCCGACTTCAAACTGTACTGCAAAGAGATAGTAATAAAAACAGCCTGGTATTGGCACAAAAACAGACACACAGACCAATAGAACAGAATAGAAGTCTCAGAAACACAGCCCCATATTTATATCCAGTTGATCTTTGATAAAGGTGCCAAAGACATACACTGAAGACAGGGCAGCCTTTTCAACAAATGCTGTTGGGAGAACTGGCTATCCATGTGTAGAAAAATGGAACTAAACTGTAACCTCTCAACTGTAGGATAGTTCAAAGACCTAGAAATTAGATCTCGAAATCAAAACTGCTAGAAGAGGGTATAGGACCAATACTCCAACATATAGGTACAGGTAGAAACTTCTGTAATAAGACCCCCAAAGCTCAGGAAATTAAAAGAATTAATGGATGGGATAGCATTAAATTAAAAAGCTGTGCAACAACGGAAGCCAAGATTCTACAGAGAGAGCCTACAGAAAAGAAGATGTTTACTACCTACCTATCAGACAAAGCTCTAATATCTAGAATATACAAAGAGCTTAAAAAGCATAATTTTTTATATACTTTTATTAGTACATTGCAGTTATACGTCATAGTGAAGTTCGATGTGGTGCAGACATACATGCATACATCTCTTGGCCTATTTCCTTCTGCATACTACCTTGCCCTCTCCTTCCCTGTACATGTTAGTGAAATTGTATTAATACTATTGCCATAGTTTTATTTGAACTGTTTCCTCCCTCAGTCCTTACCTCTCCCCATTTCTTTCCTAGTTGGCTTTCAATATTCTACTGGTCTCTCTCCACATTATTTGAAGTTTCAACTGGGCATGGTGGCTCATGCCTACAATCCCAGTATTTGGGAGGCTTAAATAGGAGGTTTGGGAGGATTGCAGGTTTAAAACCTGCCTCCACAACTTAGAGAAACTATCAGCAAACTAGTGAGACCCTGTTTCAAAACGAAAATAAAAAGAGGCCTCGGGGTATAGCTCAGAAGTATAATGCTTTTAGGTTCAATCCCCAGTACTACAAACAAAGTCTCTTAAGTTTACAACTCTTTTCTCTCTAGTTTCTTCATATGAGAGAAAACATACAGTCCTTGACTTTCTGAGACTGGCTGATCACAGCATAATATTTTTTTCTAGTTTCATCCATTTTTCTGCAATTGACATTTTGTTCTCTATGGCTGAGCCAAATTCCATTGAGTATATATTTTGTTTTGTTCCTTTTTTAAAATATGCCTTTATTGGTGTGTTAGTCTCACATCATAATGTAAATCATGTTGATAGGGAAATACATGCACATAGCCCTTGGTGGGCTTTCCTCCAGCTCCCTCCTACCCATCCCCATTCCCCCCCCATACAGGGTATTGAGATTGACATCAGTATTCTCACATATGTACATAAAACCAATGGTATAATTCCTTCATTGATCCTCACTTTCCCCCTCCCCTTCCCCTAGACCACCTCTCTGGCTCCACTGAAGTTTCTCTTCCATTATTTGGAGTCCCTCTGGTATCCCACTTACTCTCTAGTTTCCACATGTTAGAGAAAACATATGACCCTTCACTTTCTATGACTAGCTAATCTCACTTAACAATGTTCTTCAGGTCCATTTTCCTACAAATGACATAATTTTGTTTTTCTCTATTCTGAATAGAATTCCATTGTGTGGATACCCCATAGTTGTAATCCATTCATCTGTTGATGGACACCTAGGTTGGTTCCGTAATTTGGCTATTGTGATTTGTGCTGCTTTGAACATGGATATGCATATATTACTATTGATATTCTGATATCAATCCCTTTGGAAAGATACCCAGGAGTGGTATAGCTGGATCGTATAGTGGATCCATTCCCAGTTTTCTGAGGAATTTCCACACTGATCTCTATAGTGGCTGAACAAATTTGTAATCCCATCAACTGTGTAGAAAAATTCCAATTTCTCCACATCCCCACCATCACTTACTGTTTTTTGTCTTCTTGATAATTGCCATTATGATTGGGGTTAGATGGGATCTCAGTGTAGTTTTGATTGCATCTCCCTGATTGCAAATGATGTTGAACATTTTTTTTTCATGTATTGGTCATTTGTATCTCTTTTGTGAAGTGTCTGTTTAGTTCAACTGCCCATTTCTTGATATTTTTTTAAAGGTAAAGTCTTTTAAATTCTTTGTATATTCTACATACTAGTCTTGTGTCTTTTTTTTTTAATTTGGTGAGAAATCATTCTCATACTTTAACTCTTTAGACAATTTTTAAAAAGCTTTTTGAACATATAGATGGGGTTACAGCCTGATAAATCCATTGTAATTTGAAAGTGTGTTTAATACATCTAACCTTCTGCACATCCAAGCTTAGTATAGTGTACTGTAGAGTTGATACATCTATTGTTTACCTCTGTGATCTTGTTTCTGACTGTGACTGCAGCTCACTACCACTGTTTAGTATCATACTATATATTGTTAGCCTGGTAAAAGATCAAAACTTGAAATATGGTTCCTACTAAATACGTATTGCTTTTGAAGCATTGTAAAGTTGAAAAATTTTGTCAAACCATCCAAAATCAGAGATCATTTGTATTTAATTATTTGATTTAATGTCTTTTGTGGTAAGTCTAGTATCTGTCTTTAGGGATAGTTTTTATTGATTGTCTCCCCCCCCCCATATATATGGCATGGTACTTTCTTATTTCTTTGCATGTTTCATAAATTTTGTTGAGAGCTGGACATTTTAAATATGATTCTAAAATTTCAGCTCATCCCATGGTTGGTTGATGTTGTTTACAGTTTTTGTTCATTGCTTTAATGACTTTCTGAACTAATTATATATTCTCTATTATCTTTGGCCACTGAACTCTCTCAGTGGTTAGCTAACGATTAGATAAGAGATTTCCTTAAGTGCCTGGAACAATTAAATCTCCCACTCTTTTCTAAGTGGCTCTGTTTGGGGAAAACCTTCAGTATTATGGCAGGAAGTTTACAATTCTCTCTTCCATTAGCTTTCATTTCCTTCTTAAGCATCCTCAAGATCAGATGGAAGTGAGAGTTTAGGCTATTTTTAGGTCTTTACTGAGCATGTACATATATGTAGTCTTTTTAAAAAAAATATATTTTTATTGGTACATTGTAATCCATCATAATGAAGTTCAGTGGTAGGGACTTACATGCACACAGCACTTGGTGAGCTTTCCCCTGGATCCCACCCCACTCCCTCCGCTTCGCCATATGTGATGCTGAGGTTGGCATTGATAGTTTTGTGTGCACAGAGTGTCCATTGAAGAGTTTCCTTCATCAACACTCGCTCCCCTCCCCTAGCCCACCTCCAGTGCTCCAGTGGGGTGTTTCCTCCTTTATCTGGAGTCCTTCTTATATCCCAGTTTCTCCCTAGCTTTCACATGAGAGGAAACGTATGACCCTTCACTTTATGTAACTGGCTCATCTCACTCAGCATAGTATTCTCTCATTTCATTCATTTTCCTGCAAATGACACAATTTTTTTCTTCTTCTTGACTTAGAATTACATTGTGTGTATATTCTATAATTTCATAATCCCTTCATCTGTTGATGGATACATAGGCTGGTTCCATAATTTAGCTATTGTGAATTGTTCTGCTATAAACATAGGTATGTGTGTATCACTATAATATTCTGACTTCAGTTTCTTTGGAAATATACCCAGGAGTGGTATATCTCAACTATATATATATATGTGTATATATATGTATATATGTGTATATGTATATATATATATATGTATGTATGTATATATATATATATGTATGTATATATATATATGTATATATATATGTATGTATATATATATATATATGTATATGTATATATATATGTATATATATGTATATGTATATATGTATATGTATATATACATATATATATATGTATATGTATATATGTATATATGTATATGTATATATATATGTATATATATATGTATGTATATATATATATGTATATGTATATATATATGTATATATATATGTATGTATATATATATATGTATGTATATATATATATGTATATATATGTATATATATGTATATATGTGTATATATGTGTATATATACATGTATATATATATTCTCCTAAAATATATATATATATTCTTCTTATATATATATATATATATATTTTTTTTTTTTTTTCTTCTAAATTCCAAGGAATACGCAGAACTTTTCACAGCTCCTATGACATCTCCCAAGCTTTTTGTTTTAAGGCTTTTGGTTAGTCTACTGTTTGTCACAACTGTTACCATCACTCTCATAGTCAAAGTTAAAACATTGCTTATAGTGATTTCCTTTAGGCTCCTACTCAGGGGGAAGTCTTTCAGCATTGGAAAAGAGCTCTTGTCTCAACCTCCCAAGTAGTGGGATTACAGGAGTGCTCCACCATACCCAGCTACACAACTCATTATTCTTAATCATAGTATACATTTTTTCTAGCTAGGGGTTCTAGAGCTCTCAGTAGTTATACATTGCTTAAAGATGGGGATATATGCTGAGAAATATGTACATGACTTCATTATTGTGCAAACATCATAGAATGTACTTATGCAGACCTAAATGGGATTGGTAGATCACTCAACATGGCCTCTTGATGCAATCAAGAGGCATGGTGAATGAGACTTATGAAGCTGCTGCTGACATAAGCACTATGCACTAAGATATGATAAAAAGTATAGGGTAATGATTACATAAATAACAGTTTTGTCATTATCAAATATTTATTGTATAAATTGTATATGCTATACTTTTATACAGCTGGCAGCACATTAGGTTTGTTTACACCAGCATTACTACAAACACATGAATAATACATTGTACTATCATGTTATGAAGACAATGATGTCACTAGATGGTAGGAATTTTTCAGCTCCATTATAATCATAGGAGGCTACCATTGTGTATGTGGTCTGTTGCTGACAGTGTCATTATGCTGAGTATGACTAGAATGATTCTGATATATATTACCAGTTTTGTTGTTTTTATTGCTTTTACGGGGTGGCAGATTTTTATAAATCCTTACTCTGCAACTTTTGCTGAACTTTTAAATCTCTTTGCTGATTTCTTTCAAGGAATTTGTTCATTTTTTCTGAGTTGTTGAATTTATAGGCATAAAATTCTTATCCCTGCTCCCACATTTTACTAAATAATCTTAACAGATTTTCTTCTCACTTGAAATATTTTTCCCCCCATATATAATATAAACATTCTAAGAAGACCTTTTTTATGATACTGCTCATTCTTTCTCATACACTATTTGTCTTTCATTTAGAAATCTGTCATCAAAGATAAAAGCTGGGCATGGTGGCGCATGCCTGTAATCCCAGCCACTCAGTAGGCTGAGGCAAGAGAATCACAAGTTTGAGGCCAGCCTGGGTCAGTGAGACCTCTGTCTCAAAATAAAAAGGGCTAGGGATGTAGCTCAATAGTGGAGTGCCCCTGGTATTGCTAAAATACATATAAATGTATATATATACATACACATATATATATTTGACCAAGATTAATATATGTTTATATATGTGTTTGTTTATGTGTTTTTGGCAAGCTCAAGTTTTAGGTTCATAATATATCAGTGAAGTCTTGGAAAGAACTCTTTGAAGTTATATCTATTTAGATTTATCTAAATAAGTCTTTTATCTTAAAAGTATATTTCTTTAAATTTATATAGTTCTTTCAGTATGACAGTAGAATTCAATTTAGAAATTCCATATTTTCACAACATACATTTTTTCTTTTCTTGCAATTGTAAATCTTATAGATTTTATTATTTTCTTCTGCTTTAGGCAATCCTTTATCACAGGATATTTTCAACTTATACAATGACCCAGATGGAACTCGAAAGCTACTGAACTTCATGCTTGACAATCTTGCAGGTAACTGTTAATGACAAAGCAGTAAACTCTACAGATGTATTTTTACTAGCGAATCTATCACAGATTGTTTTCATAATTGCTTATGTTTGGAGTTTCTGCCTTAAATATACCCATGATAGTAGAATATTCTTTTCATGTACTGATTCCATTTTTTTTTAATTTGTGCATTGCAATCATACATCTTAATGAGGTACAATCTCGTAGAGGCAAACATGCACACAGCACTCACTTAGAGTGATTTCTATTTACTAAAGAATATGTTAGGAGTTTTAGTTACATTATCTTAATGTTTCTAAGAACCTAGAAGGTAGGAAGTTTTACTCTCATTTTATAGATACAGATTTGGAGATTTAGAGACTGGTCATTTGCATATAACTAATTATTGCTAGAGTTATGAACCCAAGTTTGTCTGGCTCTTAATTACAAACATATATAGTTATAATTATTATTTCAATTTGGTGCAGATTGCTTGGGATACACATGACTTATACATTATTTTTAAGTGAATAAATCACTACAAATGGGTGGCCCCAAGATTTAAGGTAGTTCAACTTAAGACTTTTCAACTTTATGTGTAAAACCAAACTCATACAATTATTTTGTTTTTCATTTTCAGTACAATGTTCTGCAAATTTAAAATAGGCTTGTGTTAAATGATTTTGCCCAACTCTAAACTAAGTGTTCTGAGCATGTTTAAGGTAGTCTAGATTAAGCTATGATGTTCAGTAGATTAGTTTCCAACATAATGGGCTGAATCAGGATATAACCCCATTATAGATCAAGGAACCATCTGTAGTTTGCTATACTGCGTATTTGTGGAAAATTGCAAGCAGGCAATTTTCAGATTAAGAGCACCAAGAATTGAGGTACTAAAATGGTTGTATTCCAAATGCAAGCCTTCTTACAGAAGAAGACTATAACTATTTTACTTGAAATATCTTTTTCTTTTTTGCTTAAGCATTCAAAAATGTGGGTTTGGAGATAATACTGAATTCAGGTAGTTTCCTTAAAATAATGTTTTTCTAAAATACAGGAATCTGAAGCAGAGATTGAGAAATTTAAGTTTCTTCATAGAGGCCATTATCACAATATTTTTGTAATATTCTTTTTTAAAAGATTACCTTCCCAGCTGGGTATGGTGTCACATGTCCATAGTCTCAGTATTTGGGAGGCTGAGATAGGAGGATTGTAGGTTTGAGACCAGCCTCAGCAATTTAGTGAGATCCTTAGCAACTTGGCAAGACCTTGTTTCAAAAGAAAAATAAAGAAAGGTTGAGTGTGTGGGTAGAGTGCCTGTGGGTCCAATCCCCAGTATTTAAAAAAGAAGATACCTACCTTCCCCTTCCCTCCCATACACAAAAAGTAAGGTTTACAATAAGGTAAAGCCAATTAATATTATCTTAAACATTTTTGGGTTAAGAGACTTAAAGTTGATTGATGAAAGAGAAATTATCAAGTTTATTACACATGTATGCTATTTCCAACTTGCTTTAAAGTTAAATCTCTCTCTTGTCTGCATAAATTCAGCCAATTAACTTAGCCATTGGTGCATGTGTGTGTGTAATTTTTAAGGAATTCCTCATGTGTTTTATATATAAACTGTTTGATAGTATGTATGTTGCAAATAATTTTTCCTGTGCTTAATTTGTTTTCTATTCAACATCTACTCATTTTAAAACTCTCCTAGCTGGGTACAGTGGTGTATGCCACAGCTATTCTGGAGGATACAAGAGGATTTTGAGTTCAAAACCAGCCTGGGCACATGGTGAGACCATGTCTCAAAACAGTAGCAATAAAACTCTCCTAGAAAACTAGAGTTGAAAAAACTTCCATGTCTATAGAAAACTATAGTGAACATCATACTTAATTATGAATTATGATGGGGAGAATTAAATTTGTTGAGAATTCTATTACTTAGAAGAGTTTAAGATTGGCAGTTATTTTCCCCTTAAATAAGTACTTCCAGGTCTGAGGGTTTTTTTTAAAGTAACTATGGTACTATCCTGGTTTTTATTTCTCTTTCAGTTTTTGAGAGTTATGTTTTCTGGAAATTTGCACATTTTACCTAATCTTCAAATTTATTGGCATAAAGTGGTACAGAATATCTTTTTATAATATTTTAATGTTCAAAAATATATAATGATGTCTTTTCCACTTGAGATACTAGTTGATTTGTGTTGTTTCTATTTACTTTCTATAAAGTCTTGCCTTCCAGGTATTTACCAATATTTTCTTTGGGAAAAAAAATAAAGACCTGGGCATGGTGGTACATGTCTGTAATCCCAGTTACAGAGGCTGAGAGGCTGACAGAGAGGATCACAAGTTTATATTTAGCTGCAGCAACTTAGTGAGGCCCTTGCAACTTAGTGAGACCTGTTTCAAAACCAATAAAAAATAGTGCTAGGGGTATAGCTCAGAGGTAGAACACCCTTGGGTTGAATCCCTACTACTACATTAAAAAAAAAAAAAAAAAAAAAAAGACGGTGCATGCGCATGACCAATTTTTTGACTTCTTTATTGTGTTTGTATCATTAATATATTTTCAGTATCAGTATCATTAATATGTTTTTCTTTCTTTCTGGTTTCTTTAGGTTTTATTTGCTATTCTTTTTCTAACTTAACATGAAACCTAGATCATCAATTTTTTAATGTTTTTACAACGCACTCATTTGTCTCTCTCTAAACATGGCATTTAGCTGCTCCCCACAAGTTTAAATTTGTGTTTCTTTCATTATCAGTCAGTTTAGCATATTTTCTAATAACCCTCATCATTACTTCATTGACCTATTAGTCATTTAGAAGTTTACTTTTTTATCTTCAGGGCAGTTCTACTTTTCCTGTCAAAGATTTCTAGCTTAGTTCCCCTGTGGTCAGAATGTGTACTCTGAGAGCCAAGCATGGTGGCACACCCTTGTAATCCCAGTACTTGGGAGCCTGAGACAGGAGGATGGCAGGTTCAAAGCCAGCCTCAGCAACCTAATGAATCCCTGTTTCCAAATAAGAAATAAAATCAGGCTGGGGAGTGTATCTTGGAGGTAGAATATCTCTGGGTTCAATTCCTAATACAACAAAAAAACAACAACAACAAACAAACAAAGCCCAACCAAAAAACACTTACTCTGACTGATTTAAACTTTAAAAATGTGTTATTACCCAGCATATTTATATACCAGTCTTAAATTTGCTAATTAAATTTTGGTTTTATTACTGGAAGAGTTATGCTTGTATATCTCACATTTTGATTGTAAATTTTTTTTCTTATTCTTTCAGCTTTTAAATTATATATGCCAAGGGTATGTTTTCATGGTTCATATTCCTGGTTATTTAAAATTTTTGTCATTGTGATATTTTTTTAAATTTACTTTCTCTTTTGCTTTGAGTTCCCTCCTTCCTCCCTCCCTCCCTCCCTCTTTCTTTTCTTCCTAGTGGCATTCTACCTTTGAGCTTCACCTAACCCTATTTTATTTGTTATTTTGAAGCTGTCTATAAATTCCATATGTGCATGGATGTCTTTACCTATACTAGCTTGTACCTAACAAAGATGTGTAATTACAGTGCACCAAATTAAAAAAAAAAAAAAAAAAAAAAAAAAAAAAAAAAAAAATATATATATATATATATATATATATATATATATATATATATATATATATATATATAAATTACCATGTGCTGGCATCTTACCTGTGATTCTCTTGTCTCAGCCTCCTGAGTACTGGGATTACAGCACTGTGCTGGCTCTTTTCTTTCTTTCTTTTTTTTTTAATTTAGTTTTTCTGTATCTTATCCTTTATGTATCTTTGCTTGTTTGGCATTTATTTTCTAGTTTTAGGTAGAAATTTAGATTACTGACTTTTTTTTTCTTTTAATTATTGGGAATTGAACCCATGGGCATTCTACCTCTGAGCTACACCCCTAGCCCTTTCTTTTATTTTGAAATAGGGTCTAAGTCTCTATTGGCTAAGTCTCTATTGGTCCCACTAAATTGCTGAGGCTGGACTCGAACCTGCAATCTTCCTATCTCAGCCTCCTAAGTATGGATTATAGGAGTGGACCATCATGCCTGGCTTCTTTCTTCTTTTTTAATATACACATGTAGCACTTTAAATTTCTTATGGCATTACTTTAGCTGTATCCCACAGATTTTGCTATATTATAGTTTCATTTTCATTCAGTTCAGTATATTTTATTAATTTCCTTGAGACTTCCTCTTTGATGGATTTGGAAGTGTATTACTTAATTTATAAGTTTTGTAAGATTTTCCTGTTGTCTTTTTGTTTATTTCTTCTTTGACTCCTGTTTGGGACCATTGGAAAACATATTCTGAATTATTTAGTTCTTTCATTTAGCTGAAGTTTGTATCGTGATCCAGGATATTGTCTGTCTTGGTGAATGTTCCATGAGCGCTTGAAAAACATGCACAGTGTTTAGTTTGGGGATGGTTTAATCTATTATCATAAATTAGATTATCTTTGTGACGGTGTTCAGTTCTTTATCTTTTCTAATTTCCTATGTAGTAGTCTTATCAAATGGTGATATTGGAGTATTGAATCCTCAATTAGAATTGTGGATTTATTTCTCTCTTTAGTTCTTTTAGATTTTGTTTCAGGTATTTTGAAGCTCTGTTGATTGATACATACATATTTAGGAATGCTACAATCTTAGTGGATTGTGTGTGTGTGGGGGGGGGGAGTGCAGGGTACTGGGGATTGAACCCAGGGGCTTTCTGCCTCTGAGATACACCCCAGCCCTTTTTGTTTTTTGTTTTTGAAACAGGGTCTCACTAAGTTGCTGAGGATCTTACTAGTTGCTGAGGCTAGCCTTGAACCTGCACATTTCCATTCTCAGTCTTCCAAGTACTGCAATTACAGGCATGCACCACCACCCCTGGCTTGGGTTGATCATTTTATCATTATGTTCTTAGTATATTTCTTTGCCCTGAAATTACTTCTTATTTTAACTTTATCATATATGAATGTGTGTTATGTAGTCAGCATATAGTTGTCATGTTTTTTTTTCACTCCGCTAAGATTCTGCTGTGCCTTTTCATTTGTGTTCTTAGTAAATATGAGGTGCTTACACTGAGCACCACAACAGTTATTGTTTTAACTTTTGCTTCAGCCATCACATAATGATTTAAGAAATTGGTGAAAGGGATAATCTATTATATATACTGCTTATGCCAGTAGGCTAAGTCGGACAAGCCTGGAGGGAGAAAGTGTGGCTTGAGAAAAACAAAGACAAAAATTGCTTAAGAAAGAGAAAGACAAGGGGTAGATTCAGGAGGGCTAACAGTTAATACTGCCACCCCGAGTTTATTTTTCAGGGTGTTTTTATACAATCATACAAGGAAGATCATCTGAGAAAAACATCAGAAGAAAACCATCAAGCAATTTTGATTCATACTACAGAAAAACATCACATGTAAAGATTAAAAATATACTCTTACGGAAAATCTCATTGTTTTAGGAAAACACATTATTCCCGAAACCCTTTAGCCATATATTATTATTTTACCTAACCTATTATCTAAAAGTATATTGCATACTTCTGCCCAAGTTTACCATTCAATTGGCTATTTTCATTAACCCTTAAGAAAACCTATTAACCTTATGAAATCCTACTAACTTTGTGGCCAGCACTTACACACACACCTCACATCCATGGTTAGCACATAGTTCTTTTATGCACTCTTGGCATCAGCATAGTATGTACTTCAGATAGACATAGACTGTAAACAGCCCTTAGACCCTTAGGTCTTAACTTTTTCATACATCATGGTCTCCAACAATATACCCCTGATATTACCCATTCCTTATTCTTAACTTTTGATTTCTTCTGTTACATTTTTCTTCCTGTTGAGAGAGCTTCCTTAAGCCATTGTTTAAAGGCAAGTCTGTTAGTGACCAAGTCTCTTAATTTTATCTTGTCTGTTAACATTTTATTTCCCTGCAGAATTTGCAATTTATTGTTCTTTTCTTTCAACCCTTAAAAAATGTTGTACTACTTCCTCATGATTCCAGTGTCATTCTAATTGATGTTACCCTATAGGTAATGTGTCATTTCTCTCTGATGTTTCTAAAGTTCTTTTTTTAGTTATCTGAAGTTTAATTGTAGTGTACCTTGTTATGGGTTTCTTCCCCCCCCCTTTTTCACAAGAGCACATATCCACTTTTATTTGTTTACCTTTTATTAAATGCTTGAGGGGTATAGCATCACATGAATTCTCCAAATAGCCTTAGCAGGAAGATTGCTTCAGAATTTGGTCCAAACCATGCCACTGTTTCCATGGGCATGAGTTGCCTTTCCCCAGATTACTCTGGTTTTGGTTGTTTTGCCACCATGACTCACTGTGTTGTTTTTTCTTTGTCATGTAAGTGTGCCTCTTGCCCAAGTAGAATTTGGTTTCATCTCAAGCATAAACACTTTGTATGCTCATTTCAGTTCTGTAGACCCTTTTTATATGACCAACAAAAATGGTCTTATGCCTCAATCTTCCAGGCATATTTGCTTTTTAGATGTCCTGTTTCCAGCAGATCTCCACAGGTTTCAAGATGGTGAAAAGAGCTGGTGTGGATTTCTTAAACTTTATATATTGTTTGTTCTCCTTACATTTGTAGGTTTGTGTCCTTTAAATTTTGAAATTTTCATCCAGAATATGTTTTATCTCAGAATATGTTTTTAGCCCCACATTCTTTCTTCTTTCCTTTTAGAATTCTTGATGATACGAATTTAGATATTTTGTTGTAGTTCCACAGGTTCTCCAGGCTCTGTTCATTTTTTTACTCTATTTTCTTTTTTTTTTGCGGTACTAGGGATTGAACTCAGGGGCATTCTACCTCCGAGCTATACCCCCAGCCCTATTTTTTATTCTTTATTTTGAAACCGGATCTCACTAAGTTGCGGAGTGCCTCACTAGGTAGCTGAGGCTGGCCTTGAACCTGGATCCTCCAGTCTTAGCCTCCCGAATGCTGGGATTACAAGCGTGCGCCACCGCGCCCAGCACTCTATTTCTTTTTGTTCAAATTAAGTTCTTTTGATTTATTCTCAATCAATTGTTGGCTTTATCTTTTGTTTTCTCTATAATTGTGCCCTTCCAATTGTCTTAAAATTTTGGTTTTCAGTTTAGTAATTTCTGTTTGCATTCCCGCCTTTCCCTTTAAAAATTTTCTTTACTGAGGTTTTCCACTTTCTAAATTGTTTCAAGGAAATTTGTAATTACTTGTTAGAAGGACTCCTGATCCTTTGTAAATCTTCAGTTTTAACATAACTGCCCTATTTAGACTTAGCATCTAAGTTCTGTTGTCTCTGCCAGCCTCAATTGACATACTCTCCCTGTGGGCAGGTAAGGTCCACTGCTGACAGCCAGTGTGACATGAGGGATGAGGTGATTGTCCTGGGCTTAAGGCTGGAGATGTTACCTTTGACAGACTGGGTCACCAGTAGATTTATTCATGTGGTAGTAGCCAATATATCTTTTTATTTGTTTGTTCATAGCATTGACCATACAGTTTCATCTTTAAAAGATTGATTTTTTTTTTTTTTTTTTCGGTACTGGGGATTGAACTCAGGGGCATTCTACCTTCGAGCTATACCCCCAGTCCTATTTTTTATTCTTTATTTTGAAACAGGGTCTCACTAAGTTGCGGAGTGCCTCACTAGGTAGCTGAGGCTGGCCGAGAACCCTGATCCTCCGGTCTCAGCCTTCCAAATGCTGGGATTACAAGTGTGCACCACCAGGCCCGGCTTAAAAGATTGATTTTAAATATGTCTTACATGAATGTATAATCCTCTTTGGAAAATGTTAAAATTTCTGTTAAAGCTAAAATTTCCTTTACTACCTTCAATTCCACTTCCTCCATGTAGGTTATCACAATTTTAAGTTCTCATAATTTCTGGCTAATAATTGACATATAAAATTATATCAGGAGAAATTTACACTATTAATTTAATGTGTGATTTTAAATTTCTAAAAAATTATACCACATTTAATTTTTGTATGCTTTCTACTTTTTTTTTTTTTTTTTTTTTTTTGCGGTACTGGGGATTGAACTCGGGCATTCTACCTCCGAGCTATACCCCCAGCCCTATTTTTTATTCTTTATTTTGAAACCGAGTCTCACTAAGTTGTAGAGTGCCTCACTAGGTAGTTAAGGCTGGCCGCGAACCCGGATCCTCCAGTCTCAGCCTCCCGAATGCTGGGATTACAAGCGTGCACCACCACGCCCGGCTTATGCTTTCT
>PVLC010006479.1:0-38744 GCA_004027655.1 Graphiurus murinus
GCGGTGCGCAGTGCCCTCTCCTTTGTTTTTCCTGCGCTCTGTGTGGTTCCACTCCTCTTTCTATCTGTCAAGCTTGCTGCCTCCTGGTTCCAGCCTTGCTGTGCAGTAGGTCTCCTAGGCTCTGTTGTGGAGCCCCGGATATGTCCCGCTGGAGTTTAGGCTGATCGCACCGCACGCTCCCGTCGCTGTGTCCGGTGGTGGAATGCCCTGCCTGGGTGGAGCGTGGGGGTCTGGAGGTGCCCACGCCACGCCCGGTCCCCGGGTCTGCCGCGGTGCCCAGCCCTTGGAACTGGGCTCACCTCTGCAGTCCCAGGTCCCAATTCCGGGAGCCCGCAGCCCTCGGCCCGATGTTAGCAGTCTGCGCCGCGCCTGAAGACTGGCAGAGGTGTTGCCTGGAGTACTCCCTTGTTTCCAGACCCACTCTCCGCGGTCCCTGGGTCCGCCGGAGTGCCTAGTTCTGGGAATCAGACTCACCTCCACTGCCCCGGGTTCTCGCTCCGCCAGTGAGCCCCGGCTCACCTCCACAGTTCCCAGTTGCAGCTCTGCCGAGCCCCTGGCCCACGGCCGGAGGCCGGCGGCCCGCACTCGCCTGCAGTCCCTCCGAGGTGTTGTTTGGAGGACTCCTTTGTTCCAGCTATCTGAGTTTTCTTCCGTTGTGGTTCAGCTTTTGCCCCTTTTTGTTGCTTTTTTTCTTCTGTAAAGAAGCTGGTTTTGGGGCAAATTTGATTTGGAAGAACAGCGTCTGGGGAGAGGTATTTCACTCAGACGCCATCTTGTCCGGCCACCTAAAATTGTTTTAATATTTCTCTCTCCTCTCTTTTTCTTTCTTCCACATGAAAAATGAGGTCCACATAGTTTAAGTTTTAGCACTTGAGCCAAGATTCAAAAAGGCATTTGATCACAAGAATTGTTTATATTTTTACTGCTATACCAAGGTGTCATATAAAGAGGTAATTCTGCCTTTATTTACTTAGTCACTAAGATCCAAAAAATAAAAAGAAAAAATTCAGGCCAAGTAAGTAAGGAAGAAAGAATCAAAACAGATTAATGAGGAAAATATTAATGATAGAAAAACTTGGAACATCTCCAGTCACATGGAACAGGACTTTCGTATTTTACCTGTGGTTGAGAAAAGCGCAACACTACATCACCTCTGCAGTTCTTACCCTCTGCTGGACCCTCACATTCATCATTAGAGTAGTCTTTATTAAACTGAAGCTTTCTTTGAATTCTGCATTGTACAATTTCAAGATTTCACTGATGGAAAACTATTAAAGAAATAGCATTTGAAGAATGGTAGTGGGTGTTAATGGTCAATGATGAGTGAAAAGAAGTACTTGTTTGAAAAAAAAAAAAAAACAGAAAACAACAGATGACCTAGATACTAGCTGTAACGACTTTGCCTCCAGGTTATAAAAGCATTTTTGTGTTTATTTGTTTGACTACTCTGAAAGTAAAAAATCTTCTATGCAATAAAAATCTGAACTTCTGAAAAAGTGTGTGTGTGTGTGTGTGTGTGTGTGTGTGTGTGTGTGTGTGTGTGCTGGATATTGAACCCAGACCCACTAGCCCTTTGAAAAACAAGTAATTTTAACACCTGATAATGCTGGTTCTTCAAAACTATAAATATTGTCTTCCTGAATTCATTCTCCATATTTACATATTAGAGTATACTGTGAAACTTTAACTTATCCTTTACAAATAAACCAAGCACAAAGACTTTGATTTAACTTAGCTGCACATTCATACTGAGATTCATAATATATAAGAAAATTAATCTGATTTATCAGAAAATGAAGATGGTTTAAGACTATTCCTTCAACAAAGGATAGTATATATAATAATATTATACTGTTATAAGTCAAATAGTAGCTTTCAAAGACATTTTTGTATCATTTATTCCATTTTTATTTTAACAATTTTTGTCATATCTAAAAAAGTATGACTTAACAGAATTATATAGCAACAGAAATTTAGATCTGGCAGGGACATAACTATTATTTGTATTTTAAATAAAAGTGATGTGGATCATGGAGCTATCTAACATACTGTAGGACTCACAAGTAGCCAGATGAATGCAAGAACAAAAAGTCATAGAGATTGGGGCTCTGAGGTAGGGTCCTACGCACTTTCCTATTATAACATCTCACTCAACACTCAACTCAGAATCAGTCCTAGATTATTTACTTCTGGCTCTGATCGATTTCTTCAGGAAAAGTGATTGGGATTTCCTGGCTCCATACTGGATTGACTCAAGTTTCCTCCTCCTTCTGTATTTGATTTGCTTGAATGATTGATTCTGAGTCAAGCTGTAGCCCTGGACTTTATTTCTGTCAAGTTCTATTTAGAGGGATACAGAGTCTTGGAATAGAAGCTAGGTACTGAATGGGTTGTGATTTTTCTGCAACATCCATCACCTACAGATCAGAACAATTTGACAGGCAGCAAGCATGCCAGAGCAGGTTTTATTTTGGACATGTCATGAACTATATCTTAAAATATCTTGTAATGGTTGTAATTGCCCATCATTTGAATATGATATTAATTATCCTTTCCAGTGGGAATGTAGGTCAGTATAAATGATTTTAGCCTGTTTCTAATACATAATGATCAAATGACTATATATTTGTATAAATAAGACTATTTCACTAAATTCCAAGATGCTTAATTACTGGATCAAAAGGTAGAAAAGTGTTTAGAGTTCTTAAAATGTATTGTCTACCTGCTTTACAGAAAACCATATTAATTTTATATTCTCAGTAATAATATGGGGAACTAGATCATAATGTCCTTGACAAATTTGAATATTAAAAATCTTTGGCAAATTGATAGGTGGAAAATTGCATTTTTCTTGTTTTAATTTGTATTATTGAGCATATTATTTATTAATCATGCATGTTTCTACAAGGAATATTTTATTTTTTAAATCCTCCTTTCTTTATATGTTTCTATGTTGCTTCTGCACAGAGATTTCAGAGCATTGATATCAGCTTTTATTAACTCCTTTATCTTCTATTGTATTAGGCAGTTTGTGTCTCTAAATCCTCAATACACCTTTGCTGGCTGATTTAGTAAAGGAATGAATAAAATTTCTGTATGTTGAACACAATTCATCACCGGGGATGGGGCATGAGAACACAGGGCCATTCTGCAGGCATGCTGTTTAGCTAGAACCTGGTTCATGAAGATTTAAATATCATATATTGTTGGAGGCCACTGACATTGTCCCTGGAAATAAAGTAGAACATAGAACATGAGGAGCAAAGATGCTCACAGGCACACACAGGGGACCATGCTTCTAGAATATTGTGCTTCCATCTCTCTAATCATGGTCATAGTTTGACCTGAACCTAACAAACCTCTCCAAGTTCAGTGGTATAACATTCTTCTTCCTTCCTTTATCTGCACCCTTGTAGCTCTAAGCCATGATTTGCCTTCTATACTTCTG
The DNA here is from genome assembly GCA_004027655.1 of Graphiurus murinus. Lineage (NCBI taxonomy): Eukaryota > Metazoa > Chordata > Mammalia > Rodentia > Gliridae > Graphiurus > Graphiurus murinus. The sequence continues at coordinate 3,449 of PVLC010006479.1, forward strand.
AGATATATATATCTCAGAATATATATAACTATATTTATATTATAATGTTAATTATTTCTAGGACAGATTCAGTTCCAGCAATTTATTTATTTATTTATTTATTTATTTATTTATTTATTTATTTATTTATTTATTTTTACCATAAGACTTTCCCCTTGCAAATATTTTCTCCCCCTCATGAAACTAGGAATGAATTGAGTGTCTCACCTTACTTGGCTCTACCTTTTTCAACATAGTTCAGCTCTTGATAACAACGTTCCTTAAATACTATGGCAGCTATAGCTTAGCATGTAGCTTCCCCAGCTCAACCTGTCCAGAAAGCCAACCTTACTTTAGCTGGCCCCTGAGAAAGTTTCTATAATATTTTAACAACAAAATAACTTGGCACCATCTCTTAGGATAAAAACAAAGAATCGTATACATCATAAACTGCATGGTTATTTGCATTTATCAAAATGTGTTGGGTTTGGGAATATTCTGCTTCTCTCAACCTCTCTTGTGTTTCTCGGATATAATTTAGGATCCAGCATAAATCAACAGTTGGCCACCAAAGCCAAAGCTCTAAAAGGAGGGCCCAAACAAAGCAGGGGTGAGGCTGGGCTGGTGTTTAAAATAATAATTCCAGTTGTCTATCAAGGCCAAATCAACCTTGAACCCCATTGATTCCAAATGAGAGTAATTACATTTTCACCTCTCCAATACACATTCTGGAATAGGCAAGCATTGAAATAATAAAGTGGTTTTTAGGTTTCCAAACATTCTATTTTTTAATTTATTTGACTTGTAGCTCCTTTTCATTTATTTTCTGTTTTGAAAGGCTGCTATTTATTATAAACTTCTTAAGTCAACATAATCATGATTTGGCCCTTTCTGATTCTATAAAGTTTTATCTTGTAATTTTATGCCTTAATTTTCCATTCCAGTATTATAAAATTTATAGTTGTGCTCTGAATATATTATGTTGTATTCACACCTTGAATGTATATTTCACTTTCTTCTCCTGGGTAATTCCTACAAATTTGTCAAGGTTCAGAATAACTGTCTTCTTTACTTAGTGTTTATTGAGCCTCTGAACTGAGGTGTCTCTTTTCCATGAACCCATTGCCCTGTGAATAATGATATCATAGCATTCATTGTGTTACTTATATGTTACCTGTATTTCAAATGAATGCTTACCCCACATGCAATGTCTCAATGTAAGTGGTAATATCTTATTTATCTTTGAATTCACAGTGTTCACAATAGTGTCTGACATGTAATACATGCCTGTTATGCAGAATTTCAGCCTCATGTTAATCTATTGAAACAAATATAATTCACATTTTTCATCAAAATAATTTAGTTCAAAACAATTGGTGAGATTTACCTTGCAATGAATAATGGAGGTAAAATTTGAATCCAGGACTCTGCCCAAAGCTGTCAGAGCCCCAAGACCATGTAAACTATAATGTTGCTATAACACAGATTTGAACCTGTCTGACATTTCCTAAGTCTAAATTCATGCACAGATTTAAATAAGACCTTGCCTATACTGCCTGCATAGTTGGTCACCAGATGAAGGAAATCCTCTTAAATCACATTTTATTCTATGCCTGAAGACAAGAAAAAAAATCATCCAGTTTAACCAGAGTTGAGACTTGTCTTTGGATTACATTTTGTATATGGTATAACTGAGGCTGTTTAGGCCAAAGAGAGCACTTTCTGTTCTTGGGAATTGTGGCTATTCAAATCTTTAGTAGAGGGGGTCCTCTACTACATTTTTTTACTGTATATATGGTACCAAATACTGAACATTTAAAACAAAAGAGGCAGTGGTGACCACATTATTATTAATCAACTAGGAAGGGAAAGGCAAAACTCCCTATTATCAGAGTTGTTCCTGGTCCTCACCAAACGTGGGAGGTGATAGTGGGGCAGCAATATGTATAGGTCTCGGATCATATATTCCATGTCTTACCTGAAAAGGAGCAACTTTGTCCAAACTTTGTCGTAACTTTCACTAAAAAAACATAAAAGAATTCTTTGTCATATTTGAGAACATTCAGGAAAATTATTCAGTATTTAACCCACATTCAGAGAGCTCCTGATCAAGTGAAGGGAAATATAAACAATTCTAAGTTGAGCTCTTTGTCGTCAACCATGCAGCTTTGCATCAGCAATGACTTATTCTTCAACCGTTTTGGTCGACATGAGTCAACAGTTGGCTCACTGACTTCAGCATCCATTTTTCTGAAAACAACTCAGAATGTTTCTAAATCAATGCATTCTAGAAAATGACTCCCAGACAGGCTTCAAGCACACAATGAAAATAATTCTGAGATTACCTTAGATGCTGACTCCACACTGACTCAGAAGAACTTGGCAAAGAGCATTAAACAGTAAATGAGGATTTATTCCTGAAGTTGTCAGGGTGAGAAACAATCACCTTTTCTTAAAAAATATCAATTAATTTCTCCATACTTTAGGTTCAGGTTTCTAAAAATAGAAAGAGAGCCAGGTATGGTGGTGCATGTTTGTAGTCCCAGCATTTGGGAGGCTGAGACTGGAGGATACGGGTTCAAGGCCAGCCTCAACTGCTTGGTGAGACCCTCTGCAACTTAGTGAGACCCTATTTCAAAATAAAGAATAAAAATAGGGCTGGGGCTGTAGCTCCGAGGTAGAATGCACCCAGGTTCTATTTCTAGTACCGCAAATTATTATTATTATTATTATTTTATTTATTTATTTTTGCGGTACTGGGGATTGAACTCAGGGGCATTCTACCTCCGAGCTATACCCCCAGCCCTATTTCTTATTCTTTATTTTGAAACCGAGTCTCACTAAGTTGTGGAGTGCCTCACTAGGTAGCTGAGGCTGGCCGCGAACCCTGATCCTCTGGTCTTAGCCTCCCGAATGCTGGGATTACAAGCGCGCGCCACCACGCCCGGCTTAGGTACACTTCTTATATACTCATCTGATGAAATAAAATTTATGGCCTTGAAGTAAGGAGATTTCAGATTTTTTTATACAACTACCATGATATAGTTTCAAATATAGGCGATAAAAAGTAAATTGAGAAATATTTTAAGATGACGAAAGCATATAAGAATAGAACACAGTACAGTTGGACTGTTGTTAACATTTTAACCCATTATTTTGATCATTCATGCTCTCTCTCTCCCTCTCCCTCGGTTTTTGTAGAAACCTAATATTTTTGTAGAAACCTAATATTGAAGAGGAAGTTACATTTATCAATCACCATACTGATATTTATTTCTTAAAAAGTTCTTGGAAGAATGTCTCTGAATTTAGGTGTGGGTTTTACTCAGTGCCATCGAGAGACTGAATCTTCTCTTTAGACTACTATTCGATAGCAACTTTACTTCTGAATTCTATAGTAAATAATTTGAGTGTTATGCAAACTTCAATTAAAAAATATGTTCACATATTATTTTGATGTATTGAGATTGATAAAAATTGCCTTAAATTAAACATTAAACTTTCTTTATGCACATACTTAAAGGGCAAAAATGTCCAGGAAGATAATTGTTAAATAATGATATGCAACTTTTAAAAAAATCAACAAGAGTTTTAACATAAAAAGAATAGGAACATTCTCTTGCATAAATTTATTATAACTCCATTCAGCAAATGTATCACTGAAATAACACTTGTAATGAACTTACCAGACATATTTCAGTTTTGCCAAGAAACTCAACAATGCCCTGAATAGCATTTTTACCTGAGTTTTATGAACTGGTCTAGGATCAGATGTGATGTTTAGTTGTCATGTTTCCTTTTATCTAGGACATGAATATATTCTTTCTTTGCCTTTTAGTTTTATATCAACATTTTAAAAGAATATTTTTAAAAATATAAAGTCCCTGAGTTTGTATTTGTCCAGGGAGTTTCACATTCAGGTTCAGGTTATGCCTTCCAGACATAATACTACATAAGTTATGTTATGTCATGCTTAAGTTATTACACCTGGAAACATCTATCAGTCACTGGATACTCATTTATCTCTCACTGGTGATTTTAATTTTAATTACTTGATGAAAGTATTGTTAAGTTCTGCCACTGATAATTTAAATAATTTCCCTTATAATCAATAAGTCTGGTATATACACCTCAGAAAAATACAAATATCTTGACCTTCACCAAAATGGAGCAACTGGTGATTCTTGTGGTGTTAGTCAAATCGTTATTGCTGAAAAAATATTGGACATTAGTGGCACTATTGGTGATGGATTGTTCTACTTTTCTACTAACTTTAATCACTGAACATTATGGAATGCTCCAGGAATTTCCTGAATTCCAGGCACATAACTGTTTATTAGCAGGGTGTAGGATTAACCCAATTTCCTCTTAACAGCCCGGATCAGCCACTCCACACAGAATGAGCAATCCCCACCTTTGCTTGTTGCTTCACCAATCAATATAAGGAGCTCAAAGTGGACAGATGGTAGTCTCAATGTCCACGCCAATGGAATGATTGTTGGGTTTCCTATGGATTTTTTTTTTTTAACAAGATATCAAGATGAGCAAAACCCAAAGTTACTGGATGGGATGCCAAACTTTCAACAGTAGATCAATAGTGAAAAAAGAGACACCATTTTCACTCCTTGATCCCCAGACTTTAAACATTGGCAATGGAAGAAACAACAGTACGTGCCCATCACTGATGGAGAGATGTCTGGAGGACATGGCAAGGACAAAAAGTGTTGCTGACAGATGTCACCACTTAACCAGTGGTTGTTTCGGAAAAGCACTGGCATGGGGTGCTATTATGTATTCTACTTCGTAGCTGCTCTCCAAGCCTTTTTCTTTAAAAAGTTGAAACAAGATCTTGCTATGTTTCTGAGGGTCTCCCTAAGTTGCTAAGGCTGCTATCCTCCTGTCTCAGCCTCCCAAGTACTAGAATTATAGGCAAATGCCACCATGACTGACTTCTTTTTTCTAATATAAAAGTTATAGCAAACTGGGCATGTTGGCATGTGTTTATAATTCCAGTACTTTGGGAGGCTGAAATAGGAGGATTGCAGGTTCAAGACCAGCCTCAGCAACTTACCAAGAGCCTGTTTCAAAATAAAACAGGGCTGAGGGTATAGCTTGGAGGTAGAATACCCCTGAGTTCAATCCCCAGTACCACATATCTTTCATATATATGCATATATATTTCATATATATGTATATATTTGCACTTGGATTCTTGGACTTAAGAATAATATTTTCTAGAAATAGCTTCATATGAAGTCATTATCAATCCTCTTCTTTTACTTTTCTTTTTAAACAACAGCATATAATGCCATTGTGTATATATACCATTGTTTAATTAATCAATTCCCTATGCTTGGATATTTAAGTAGCTTCCAATACATTGCAGTTATAAAAATGCTGCAACGAATAATCTTGTCCATGTGAATTCTAGTAATGTTAGAGGTGTGCCTTTAATGTTCATGTCTACTATTGAAATTGCTTCATTAGAGGGTAAACGCATATGCAATTTTCTTAGATCTGACCAAATCCTCCTCCACTGGGATTGGATCATTTTGCATTCTCACTAACAGTGTATGTGTGAGAGTGGCTTTTACCCTACATTCTTGCTGACATGTATATTGCTAAGATTTTAAAATTTTGCCCATTGCATAGGTAAGAAATTATAACCCTACATATTTTTGTTTTGCAGTTCTCTATGTGTAAGTAAAACTAGGTATCTTTTGACATTTAAGGCTGTTTTTTAAAAACTATTTTGTATTGTCTTTTATTAGTTTTACCTGCTTTTTTTCTATAGTGTTATTGGACTTTTTTCCTTAATTGTTAAAAGTATTTTGCATATTCAGGACATTAGCTGTTTACATGGGCATTATGTGGCAAATATTGTCTGCCATTTTATTTTGTGCCTTTTGATTGTGCTTAGAGTTTTTTTTTTTTTTTTCTTGTTTTATTTTTGTTTGTTTGTTTTGGGTACTGGAGATTGAACCACAGCCATTCTATTTCCAGGTTATAGCATTTTTTAAACAGGGTCTAAGTTGCTGATGATCTCACTAAATTGCTGAGGCTGGTCTTATACCTATGATACTGTCTTAGTTTCCCAAGTGCTGGGATTACAGATGTGTGCCACCCTGTCCTGCAGGGTTTCTGTTCTTCTTTATTCATTTTTATTGTTTTGTTTTCCATGAAATGTTCGTGTATCTGTTCTTTCTTTTCTAAGTCTAGTCAAAAATATTGCCTTTCACATTTATTAAATCTGCCATTTTAGTCATAGGATTCTTTCCCTAGGTGCAGCTTAAATAGGCATTCACCAAATTTTCCTTCTAATATTTAAATTCTTTTTAAAAATATTTTGACTTTTGATCTGTTTAGAGTTTATTTTTGTGTATGTTGTGAAGAATAGACTTAAGTTTATCTTCTTCATAATAACCAAATAATCAAAACAATATCATTTATTACAACAAGCAAACAACAAAACCAAAATTTACTCCATTGATTCATGATTCTGCATTTCTCATAGACTAGATTTCCATGAGTAGCTTTTCTATTTCTGTGCTTTCTCATCTGTTTCATTAGTTTCTATATCTTTTCACGTGCCTGAGCACTATGAGTTCTAGTAGCTTTATGGTTTGTTTTCATGTTTGGGGAAGCTATTTTCCCATCCATTTCTTTCTCAATATTTTTTTTTTAATCCCTATGTGTAATTTTCTTAGCTAAAACAACAAAACAATAAAAAACAAAAACATAGCTTCTTGGTATTTTTGCTATAACACACATATTCATTTAAGGAGAGCTAATATCTTGACAGTGCTGAGATGTCCTAACCAAACAAGAGATGCCCTACCATTTATTCAACTCTACTTTTCAGTCTCTCAAAAGTGTTATAAAGAGTTCCCTTATTTACTCATATTTTTGAACTTATTCCTAAATACTTTACTTTTTAAACTTTCCGTTGAAAATGCGATTTTTGATTGATTAGATAATATTCACTATCAATTACCAGGATTTGGGGAAGTTATGCATATGTGTATACATCCTTGAGTTATGAATTAATCTTTTTCATGAATATGAAATATTAGTTCCTAACTGGTTTCCAAATAGAGAAACAGAGAAGGAGTTCTGCTGCTAAGAATATAGAGTTTTTTAAAAAATTCAGAATGCACTATAATGCCTCATAATATAAAAACATGGCATAATATGTATATATAATGAGTGTAAGCACTTTCCAAATCTCATTGCTCCCATATTAAGAGTTGGTGTAATACTGTATTTCCAGGACATTTTAAAAGTCACAGCTATTCTAAGCCATGGGAGGCGCTCAGTAAATGACTGTGATTCTGAGTATTAGGGTGTACATGTTTGATAGAAGAAAAAATTTCTTTCTAGCAAGGATTTATTTAACTACGCACCAGGAAAGTCTAGACTCTATTTAGAAAAGTGGATATATTGGAAGGTGCATATCCTGCATTTTTTTTCCTGCTGGTCTTTATGAGGGCAAACATGGGGCAAAGGTGAGGAGGCCTACCCAGGGAGAAAGGGGTAGCTGGTATCCTCTTACCCTCATGGGAATTCAGGTGCAATGGCCATTGTCTTTTAGATTTCTTTAGACTGCATTCAACCAATATCCCTTTTCTTAGAGCATTTAATTAGAAAACTTACAAGTTTTTTCTCTGCCCCGTTTTAGGTATAAATCTTCCACAACTCAGAAGTTTTTTTCTCAAGGAACTGGGAGTCAACCCCTTACAATGTAATCATTGAAGGATATGGTGGCACCTTTTCCCATCTTCTGTGGACAGGTAGTAGCCTGACACCCATTAATGCCAATTAGAAAACAGTGATGATCTTATCACATGACTCCCACATCCCCAGTATGCTCAGCCTCCTCTAGCTCCACAGTGTCCTCCAGTGTGCTCCCACGAGCTCATCTCAGCACTTTAAATGTTCCTACCTTTTGCATCAGGGGCTTGAATTCAGCCTTTCGAGTATTCTTTACTTGTTTAGCTTCAGCTGTTAGCAACTTTTCTTTGACAGAGGACTTAAATATCAGTTTGCACTGCAAATTTACAATTTAATTTTATTGATGGTAGGATTAGGTGTATAATACTCTCCAAGAACAATTATACATTTAAAAATGGCACTTAGGTAGCTTAACTGAGTGAGCAAGGAGAAAACATAAGATTTAAATTTACATGCAATAACTGATTTTGTATGCATACTCATAAAATGTGGCACTGACTCTTTGGACATACCACTCTTTTTATCATTCTAACAAAAGAAAAGGGTTTGACAGAAATGTTGAATAATACTTATAGGACAATATCCTTGAGTTGTAATTTCATATTTTCCAGAATTTAACATAATTTGCTTCTTAACTGTCATCCTAAATTTAGACAACTTCATACTGTTGTACTAACAACCTCTATGTGTAAGGAACAGCCCTCTGACTTGGCTTCAATGTCAATTTCTCCTTTGCTTTATCTTGGATTTTTTTCTTTATCTTTTGTGTGTTTAATCAGTTTGGGCAACTTTTATATGTACAACAAATGACTTAATTTTCCTGCCAGTGGCTAGTTATTATTTTTATTTCATGTACTTAATTAGTATTGGAGATATAAAAATAAGATACACCATGAATAAGAGATACAATGAATGACACATAATTTCTGTCCTGAAATTTCTTATAGTGGGAAGAGAAGGAAACAGAAAATAATGATATAACATACAGGCTAGAAATATAGCTCTATTATTAGTAGAGCATGTGCAACCCTACACATTAGCGCCTTAGCGCTGCAGAATAAAAGGTTTCTACAGAGTTGTTTTTTTTTTTTTTTTTAAAAAGACTGTGTAAAAACACAAGCACAACAATAATCTCACTTTAGCTTTGATAGTAAAATGGAGGAAGTACTGTGTGCATGCACATTAATGGGAAAAGGGAGTTTGAATTTGATTTTGAACATGAAAGAGCAGTTGAGATATTTTGTGATTAGAGACAATTTATGTAATTGCATTTGGAATTTTAAAGAAAAATCTGGTTTAAATATAAAACATGGTTTGGTGGTTATATTTGAGATTTCAAAAATTTCTTAATCTACCTTACTCATTATTGAGCAAATGTATTCCTGTGACTACCAAACATCAATATATATATTTAGTAAAACGTGAAAATATTTGAGTGAGCTAATAATTATATTATCTGGTTATTGTATTGCTATTTTAGCCAAAAAAAATCTCAAAAAATTATAAAATCTTCTAGTTAACTAGGCTTTACAGATGAAATCCTGGAGCGATAAAAATTTTCCACAATGTACTCAAAGTTACAAAGTAATCTATAGTAACAATGCACTATATTTAATTTGCTAGGGTGAATATTTTATACTTCAAATCCAAAATCAGGTCTATTTGAATTACAAATCTCTTTTTGAAGAAAATTTTATTTTTATGAGCATTATAAAAGGTATTAAATTTTGCATTAAGACCCAGAAAATGTGAATGTTAGTTAGTGAGACAATTCATATTTGGGTTTGAGTTAGCAGAAACAGGAGCCTAGGGCTGGGGATGGGAGGATGGTGGATATAAAAACATAATCCTCTGTAGGTTTGCAGTAACCTTCAGAAATTTGGACTTTTCAGGGTTTAGATCAGAGGTGGGACTGTCTGCTTTTTGATCTTAAGGACCCCTAGCCCAGACTAATAGCTGTCTGATATTGCATAACACTTCACAGTTTTATGCATTTTAAGTAGTGATATGTTGACCCTTATTATAATCTTGTTGTATAGTTGAGATAATATTTTTGTTGTTTTGTAAAACTAATCTTTAATACTTGCCTAAAAAGAGATTTTATCAAGCTATGGATCTGAGCCCCAAGTTCATACATTACTTTTTCATTTGAGTGAATGCTTTATACTAGCATCATATTGTGACAGTTTCCTCTCCCTTGGAAAACAATTAGTTCCATTGAAGTATACACAGAATTTTGCTGCAATAACATTTCTGGATGTTCTTTATTACATTAAAGTACATTTACTCAGTGTAAGAGGTTATGGTTAGAAATAGCTCATAAGTAGAGTGCTAGATACCTTTTATTTACCTACTCAGGTGTACTCTGACCCTTTTCCACCAGGCTCTATAGTCTATGACATAAGCTGGTCCATGTAGCTTACATAATAGAAGCCTCACAGCCAGGCATGGTGGCACACGCTTGTAATCCCAGCATTTGGGAGGCTGAGACAGGAGGATCCGGGTTCCCAGCCAGCCTCAGCTACCTAGTGAGGCACTCTGCAACTTAGTGAGACCTGGTTTCAAAATAAAGAATAAAAAATAGGGCTAGGGGTATAGCTCGAAGGTAGAAAGCTCCTGAGTTCAATCCCCAGTACCACACAATAATAATAATAATAATAATAATAATAATAATAATAATAATAATAATAGTAGCCTCACCCTCTGGCCTCCCATTGACTTAGATCAACAGGAGACACTTGCAAAACATCAAAGGGTAAGAGAGTGAAGGCTGATTTAGCTTCCCTTGCCACCATGCTACTGAGGTACCATCCATATGGGACTTCCCTAGTTCTGGTAACTGCTCTACCTTTCAGCACTGGAGATATGCTCCCTTGATGTCACTAACCTGAGTAAATACATTTTCCTTATCCATTTCCCCAAATTCTTCCCATAGTTTTATAGATGGATCCTCTAGTTAAGTCTTTTCAACTGGTCCAGTTTGAACATGCCTGTTTAGAATTGCCATTTTATTGAATGAACATATGGCAATTGTTTTAGGAGCCTCAAGAGAGCATGAGCAGGAGCCACAATGGGGAGTGCTGTGGAGGGCAGCCGGGTAGCAGCAGCCCCTCTCCAGCCAGGCTCTCTGCTGTCCACCATGTGACACTGGGCATCCTCCTTAATGCAGCTGGTCCTCAGCTGTGCTATTTGCAAATGAAATATGCACACTTGAGTATATAAATGAAACACAAATATACACACATATTAGAATATTACTGACCAATAGAAATACAATCAAAATTATAAATGTAAGCCATATATGTGATTTTCAAATTTTAAGTCACTTTAAAAAGAGCAAAAGGAACAGATAAAATGAATGTTTATTTAACTCAATATAAATATTTACTTTATTCGCTATATTATTACTTCAATATGTAATCAGTATAAAAATGATTAATCAGGTTTTTGTTTTTTTTTTTCCCATGTGTGGTGGGTGGACACTGGGAATTAAACCTAGGAGCATTTTACCTCCAAGTTAAAACCTCAACCATTTATATGTTTTGAAACAGGGTCTCTCTAGGTTACTGAGAGTCTCACAGTGTTGCTAAGGCTAGCCTCAAAACTGTGATCCTCCTGTTTCAGCCTCCCTTTTTTGCATTATTAAGCACAGAAAAGTACCTAAAATCCAGTGTATAATTTATACTTATAGCACTTTTTTTTTTTTTTTTTTTTGCGGTACTGGGGATTGAACTCAAGGGCATTCTATCTCTGAGCTATACCCCCCCCAGTCCTATTATTTATTTATTTATTTGTTTGTTTGTTTTTTTAAACAAGGTCTCACTAGGTAGCTGAGGCTGGCCGCAAACTAGGGTCCTCCAATCTCAGCCTCCCAAATGCTGGGATTACAAGTGTGAGCCACCACGCCCGGCTCTTATAGCACTTCTTAATGAGCACTAACCATATTTCAAAAGCCCAAGGGCCAGATGTGGTTGTTGGTCCTATTATTGGACAGAGCACCTTTAGTCCTCTTTCAGCCTACACCCATTTACAACTTGCTGGATTGATTACTTTCCTTATTCTTTCTTTTGAGAAAAATCTTCCTACAGGAAGCTGACTGCCCAAATTTCACAGTCGACATTTTTATATATCCATGAATATCTTCTCCAAGCAGTTAAATCATATGCTTATGAGGAATTAATTGGAATATTTTAAAACAATTTTATGCTAGTTATATGTTATTGTAATAATTTAATTTGTTTATAAGTCAATGAAATGCCAGTGTGGAAATAAATATAGTTATCATTTCTATAAAAACTAAATGAAACAGGGCTGAAGTTGTACTCTGAGTTCAATTCCCAATACAAAAAGAAATAGGCTAAATAATTGGAAAGGATTAGTGCTTTGAAATGGAGAAACACTAAAATTTTTCTTATTAAATTAGATGTAATAAAGAGAACTAAAAAACCTGTAGTAAAATAATCAAACCAAGAGGTATTTTGCATTCAGTACAATTTATAAATTTTGTTAACTTCTGTTCTACTTAAAGGGAATAAATATAAATACCATAGAATGATCTTATGATTATCTTTAATGAAAAAACAATGTACAAAACACTAATATAAGAATATATAATGAATGCATTGACAGTATGGTCACAAAATGACAAAAATATTTTCTATGTACAAACAATAAAATAAAGTGCTCAGATTTTATTTGTGACATTTTCATGATTCTTTAATTTGGCCTGTATTTTTAGCTAACTGACCATAGTTCTTCTAAAGCAAGCCTCACGAGGGCAGGTGCCAGCCTGTTTTGTTTGCTGGTGTATTCTCAGTGCTACAATGGTGGTTGGCTCAAAGTAGATGTTCAACAAATGCGTGTTGACAGATTGAGGGAATCGTTATTTCCATATGGCACCTCCTACCATGCAAGCCAGTTGGTTTTTCAGTTTATAGTTTGCTGTCAAACTTTAAAAAACATGATATTGTTTTATTTACAACTGACATAATTTTATGGTCTTTCTCCTAAGTGAAACATCTAGCAGGAGAAAACTCATGCAAAATTTAACTTAGTAAATTTAGACTTGCTGTTTTATTAGAACAGTGCCTCACTGAGGAAACTGGAAAAGAGTAAATAAAATTAAGTCAGTCTATCTTTTCCTGAGAAAGTCAAAAAAACTTGGTTTTCATACGTTGTGGGGAGCTGTGAATAAATATGTAACAAGCCTCATCTGGATTCGCAATCTGTTCATCAAAAATACCTAAATTTATCTTCTTCCCAAACATCCTGATTCACAGACATTGGTGATGATTATATGCATAAAGCAACTTGAAAAATTCCCTGAAATTAGCCAACAAACATGCAAATTATTAATTGAATTTATCCTCACTTGCCTACACTGATGGTGAAGACTTAGTCATAGCAGAGCTAAAGAGGTATAAAGTGAGTTAGAAATACTATACATCTAAGAGATTTTCCAATATACTTACTTTTTTATTGTTCCTAAGATATAACTTTTCTCAGGCAAACTTTTAATTAAAGTTTTATACTCATAGAAGTACATACACCAAAGCAGACATTGATAATTTATTTTAAAAAAATGAACACTCTGGATATAGTTCAAAATCAAGAGACAGTAAATTGTCAGCATATCAAACTTCCCAATAATAATTAACATCCTGACTTGATCAGTACAGATTCTTTTCACATATATGTGAACTTTATATAAATAGGATCACCCAGTATGCAATCTGTTGAGCTGGCTTTTTTAACACTGATAAATCTTTTGAATTTCACTCATGCATGTGGTAGTAGTTTTTTGGAGGGGAGTGGGGGATTGAGCCCAGGGGTAGTTTCTCTCTGAATTACACCCCCAACATGTTTTAAAAAAATTTTTGAAACAGGGTCTCATTACATTGCTGAGGGCCTTGCTAAATTGTGGAGTCTGTCCTCAAACCTGCGATCCTCCTGTTTCAGTCTTCCAAATACCTGGACTACAGGTGTGCACCACCATGCCTGACTCAAAGATATTTTAAGGTCCTTTATATAGACCACAGACAGTTTTGTACTAAAGCATACTCTCAAGAGTATAAAGCTGATGGGCATGGTGGCACAGGCCTGTATTCCCAGTACATGGGAGGGTAAAACATAAGGATCGAGGTTTGAAGCCAGCCTCAGCTACTTAGCAACTCCCTCAGCAATTTAGGAGACTCGGTTTCAAAATTTGAAAAAAAATATAATGCAAAATAATGCTGGGGGTGTAGTTCAAAAGTAGAATATCCTTAGGTTCAATTATCAGTACCACAGGGGGAAAAAAAGTATTATGCTTATTTGAAATATACTTTAAATTTTACTATTTAAATTATGAGCTTCTGGGTGTGGTGGCACATGCTTGTAATCCCAGTACTTGGGAGGCTGAGACAGGAGGATCCAAGTTCGAGGCCACCACAGCTACTTAGTGAAGCCCTCTGCAACTTAGTGAGACCCTGTTTCAAAATAAAGAATTAAAAATAGGACTGGGGGTGTAGCTCACAGGTAGAATGCCCCTGGGTTCAATCCCCAGCTCCATAACAAAATATAAAAAAATAAGTAAATAAATTATGAGCATCCTAAAACATACTTTCTCTTAAGATATAATCAATGTTTAAGCTTCCATTTTTTAGTTTTTTTAATCTTAAGTATCAAGAAATCAAGGTTTCTAACAAAGAAAAAGGAACAAATTTCTACTCCAAGTTGATTTCCCCACATTCCCACACACCTTCTAGTCCAGGTTTGCTGACACCAAATACCTTCAGGGCAAAAATGCTATCTCATTTCTTTTTACATTTAGAGAATATAACATACCTTTTGAAATACCACCATCATGGCTGAATTTTACTGCATAAAATGTCCACTCTTTTTCTAAACTTAAGGCCATCAAGACTATCTAGTGGTCAAATATAGCTAATGCTAGCTGCTCTCTTCTTTGACTTTGATGATGACCTTCCTTCCTTGAAAGTAATTTCTTCTAGTGTTTTTCACTTTCTGTATAATATGTGCTTCTCTGCATCTCAGTTTCTCTGTTGTGTTACCCTGCTACAGCATTCCTTCCATTCATGTATTCTCCAGCATCTTGGCCTTCCTTGCCTTCTCACTCCATATGCTTTGAAGTGGTATTGACGAGCATACCTCCAAACCATATATGTAATACAATTCTTTTTCCTGGGAAATGTATTTAGGTCCCACTGATCCAATTGCCTACTTATGCAATGCTCTGCATATCCCATTTCTATATAAAACTCAATTTAGTTCTATATTTGCTTTTTCAAATTGGAATTACCTCTTTTATTTCTTATTTTGGCTAATGAGACCAATGTTGCCTTTGTTAGAATTGTGAATTTCTTCAATATCTATTAAGGAATTATCCTTCACTTATCTATATTCAAATAATTTCCTTCTCTCAACCCCAATTTTTTATTGATAAAATATTTAATCAATACCCATTTGTACCTACATTGCTGCAATTACATCACTGCTATTTTGAAATGCTAATTGATAGTCCTCTAATCTGTTGTCTACACATTAGATATTGTATATGTCCTATCATAATAGGCAAAACGTGCATTTTACTACCATGGTTTTTGCATATAGTGTTATACTGGTTAATTAGCAGATGACAGTAAATGGGACTTGTTTTCTGTGTCCTTAAGGAACCCCCACTTACAGGGGAGAAAAAAACATGACTCTTGGCCTAGGATAAACCGGCATAAATTTGTATAAATAAAGTGGTATTTATTCTCTCAGCCAACTATTATTGAGCAACACTTCTGGGCATTGTTCTAAGTACTGGGGATACATATCTGATCTAGACAAAAATATGCCTAAGATCATGGGTTTTGTAATAACAAAAGACAGATTAACAAGAAGAAAGTATGTGCATTTATTTAATATAAGTTTAATAGGACACAGGAGCCTTCAGAAATGAAGACCCAAAGACAGAGTGGATATTGTGTGTTTTTATGAGCAGTTGTGCAGAAAGTGTGTTTGGAGAACAGAAAGCCATGATGCAATGATACTACACTCAGGGGAACCTATCAAGGCCTGTTCTATGAATTCTTCTCTGTGTTACAATGTGACATTTTTTTCCTTTGGGTATAGAAAATATCCCTCCGGAATTGGATTTCTTATGCCTTGTTCAGGGAAAGGTCAGCTAGGCTGCATGGCCCTCTGGATGGGAGAAGGAGAAAGGGAAAGGTAAGAGTGAACTTACTGCTTCTATTTTTTTCTCAAATGCCAAGATACCTATGATAGTCCTACATGTGGAATGTCCCCTAAAGACCCATGTGTTAAAAAATTGATCCCAGTAAGGCCAGACATGGTGGTACATGCCTGTAATCCCAGTACTTGGGAGACTGAGACAGGAGAATCGCAGGTTCAAGACCAGCCTCAGCAATTTAGTGAGGTTCTCAGAACCTTGGTGAGACCCTGCTTAAAAATAAAATAGAGATGGGGTATACATTGGAGGTAGAATGGCCCTGGGTTCAATCCCCAGCACCACACACAAAATAATTTGCTCCTAGCATATAGTGCTATTGGAGGTGCTGGAATCCTTAGGAGAAGGGCCTAGAAGGTGGTCTTAGGTTACTGGGGGTATTCCATTGGAAAGCATCATAGACCTCTGTTCTCTTGCTTTCTCTCATTCACTCCTGGGACATAATGAAGTGAAAAACTTACTCACCATACACTACCCCTATGTTATATTGCCCCAATATAGACTGAAAAAGAACAGAATCAATTGTCCATAGACTGACATCTCCAAAGCTGCAAGCCAAATAAAACTTTCCTCTTTATCTCAGGTATTCAACTGTAGTAAAGTAAACTCACATCATGCCGTATTTTGGAGTATTGTGTCCTAAATCCCATCACAGTGATACTTAAATATTTGAATCTTGATAAAAGATTCAAATTTTTAAGTATGTGACTTAAATTAACCATATTATATTTTAATGACATATCAATAACATATGAAAATATATACCAATGACAGTATTTCCTATTGCTTAGATGAATATCTAGCAAAAGAAAGACCTTATAATCCACATCCAGACACATGTTGATCTTGATGTAGATAATGAAATCCCCCATTCCAAAGTCTCCTCTACTAAAGCATCCTTGGATTCTTCTCAAACTTCCTTCATTTGTTACCTGAATTGATCATTCAAACAATCAACAAATATTTATTACTTCTCATGACCTAGACAAGAAGAT
The DNA here is from genome assembly GCA_004027655.1 of Graphiurus murinus. NCBI lineage: Eukaryota > Metazoa > Chordata > Mammalia > Rodentia > Gliridae > Graphiurus > Graphiurus murinus. The sequence goes on from PVLC010006479.1 coordinate 20,387, forward strand.
AAAGTCTTCTCTTAAGAGCATAATGTTTCAAGAATAAATAGGAACAATTTCAGTGAGGGGAAGAAGAAGTGGGTGAATATCACATGCAGTTTTTTATGGAATATGGCTTTATGGGGCATGGTGTGCTTACAGAAATGAAATAAGGTCAGTAAAAGCAGAATGAAGAAAAGAGTCTGTCTCCTTGTCAGATGTAACTTTATATTCAGATTCCAAAGGCTAAGGGTTTTCTTAACATAGATTTTTAAAAGTATTTTGGCACTAGATACCTCTGAGATACCCCCAACCCTTTGTTTATTTGTTTGCCTATTTATTTATTTATTTATTTATTTATTTATTTATTCATTTATTGTGGTACTGGGGACTAAACCTAAGGCTATTAAACATCTAAGCTACATCCTCAGTGCTATTTTATTTTTAAAAAAAGGTTTTTATTAAGTTATGGAGGTCCTTACTAAGTTACCGTAGCTGGCTGTGAACCTGCGATCCTCCTGTCTAGGAGGATCAGCCTCCCAGCCTCACCTGAGAATACAGGTGTGCATTACCACACTGCTGGGAAACCTTGAAGGCAGTACAAAGAGGAAAATTCATGGTACTGAGTGCCCACCTAAGAACAGAAAATAACCAAATAAATAACCTAATGACACATCTCCAGGCCCTTGAAAACTGGAGCAGTCTAACTTCAAATTAGTAGAAGACAATAAATTATTAAAATCAAAGCAGAAATCAATGATTTAGAAAACAATAATATAGAAAATGAACAAAACCAAAGGCTGGTTTCTTGCAAAAAATAAGTAAGATAGATAAACTAGTAGCAAACCTAAACAAAAGAAAGAGAGAATCAACCCAAATTATAAAAACAAGAAATAAAAAAGGTGATAGCCAGGAATGGTGGTGCATACTTATAATCCTAGTATTTGGGAGGTTGAGACAGGAGAATCCGGGTTCACGGACAGTCTCAGCTACTTAGTGAGGCCCTTATCAACTTAGTGAGACCTTGTTTCAAAATAAAATATAAAAATAAAAAATAGGTCTAGGGGTGTAGCTTGGAGGTAGTATGCCCTGGGTTCAATCCCCAGTACCGCAAAAGAGAAAAAAAGAAAAGATGATATTACCACTGACAATGAAGAAACCCAGAGGATTATCCGAAACTATAGTTTGAAAAACTATACTCCAACAAAATGAAAAATCTTGAAGAAATTGACAAATTTCTAGACACATACAACCTTCATAAATTGAGTCAAGAAGATATAGAAAACTTAAACTGACTAATAGCAACCAAAGAGACTGAAACGGCAATAAAGAGTCTACCATCAAAGAAAAGCCCAGGAACAGATGATTTTCTAAATGAATATTATAAAACCTTTATAGAAGAGCTAATCCCACTACTCCTCAATCTATTCCAGAAAATAGAAAGAAATAGCTGTCTCCCAAATGCATTATCTGAAGCCAACATCACATTAATACCATATCCAAATAAAGATAGCCCAAGAAAAGAGAACTATAGGCCTATATGGTTGATGAACTTAGACATAAAACCATTACACAAAATATACGCATTCAAAACCACATAAAAAGAATTACACACCATGACTAAGTGGGGTTCATCCCAGGCATGCAAGGCTGGTTCAAAATACAAAAAAAATCCATTTAATTCACCACATAAACAGAACCAAAGACAAAAATCACATGGTTGTTGCAAGATATTGAAAAAGTATTTGATAAAATCCAACACGCATTCATACTAAAAGCACTGCAGAGAACTGGAATAGAAGGAAAATACCTCAAAAACATGAAGGCAATATACAATAGGTCCATAGGCAACATCATATTAAATGGGGAAAAACTATGAGGGTTCCCACCAAACACAGGAAAAGAAAAGGATGTCCATTTTCATTATTTCCTTTCAATATACTATTTGAGAGTCTAGCCAGAAAAATAAGGCAGAGAAGGAAATCAAAGGAGTACAAATAAGAAGGGAAGAACTAAACTGTACCTCTTTGCACATGCACATGACATGACCCAACAAACTCAATCAAAAGGCTTATAGAACTGATCAACAAATTCAGCAAAGTATCTAGATACAAAATCCATCTTAAAAAGTCAGAAGCTTTTCTGTATTTAAACCATAATCTACTGAAAAAAAGTTCAGAAAACACTTCCATTCATGATATCCCCCCCAAAATAAAATAATTAGGAAACCTAACCAAGGAGGTAAAAGACCTCTACAACAAAAACTATAAAACACTGAAAAAAGAAATCAAAGAAGACCTTAGAAGATGGAAAGATCTTCCATGCTTTCGGTTAGGCAGGATAAATATCATCAAAATGTCCATTTTTTAAAAAAGTGATCTACATATTTAATGCTATACTCATGAAATTACCAAGGTCATTCCTCACAGACATAGAAAAATTAGTCCTTAAACTCATTTGGAACAACAACAACAACAACAACAACAACAACAAATCTCTGAATAGCCAAAGTAGTTCTCAGAAACAAGAATCATGCAGGAGGCATCACAATACCTGACTTCAAACTATACTACAAAGCCATAGTAATAAAAACAGCATGATATTGGCACAAAAACTAACACATAGACCAATGGAGTAGAATAGAAAACTCAGAAACAAATCCTCACACTTACAGCCAATTGATTTTTGACAAAGGGGCTAAAAACATACTCTGGAAAGAAGATAGCCTCTTTAACAAATGGTGTTGGCAAAACTGGTTAACCATATGCAGAAAAGTGGAAATAAACCCCACTTTCTCACCCTGCCCAAGAGTCAATTCTTGATGGATATAAGACATGGAAATCAGACCAGATACCTTGCAGCTACTTGAAGAAGGCATAGGTCCAACACTTCAATGCAAAGGCACAGGTGAAAACTTTCTCAACTAGACCCCAAAGGCACAAGAAATTCAAAGGAAGATCAATGCATGGGATTAAATTAAACTGAAGAGCTTTTATGCAGCAAAGGATAGTCAAGAACCTCAACAAAGAGCTAACAGAATAGGAGAAATTTTTTGCCAACTACTCCTCTGATAGAGGACTATTATCTAGAATATACAGAGAACTCAAGAAACTTACAGCTAAGAAAACAAATAACCCAATCCAAAAATGGGCAGGTGAACTAAATAGACATTTTCAAATGGCCAATAAATATATGAAAATATGCTCAACATAATTATCAATCAGACAAATACAAATCAAAACTACCCTAAGATTTCACCTAACCCCAATTAGAATGGAATTATTAAAAACAGAAACAACAAAAAATGCTGGCTAGGGTGTGGAGAAGTGGGAACCCTAACACATGGTTGGTAGGATTACAGATTAGTGCAACCACTTTGGAAAACAATATGGAGAATCCTCAGATGAATGGGAATGAACCTACCATATGATCCAGCAATACCACTTCTGAGTATCTACCCAAAAGAATGGAAACAAAGCTACCAGACTAATGCATACATACCTATGTTTATAGCTGCACAATTCAAAGTTGCCAAACTATGCAACCAGCCAAGATGTCCATCAACAGATGAATGGAATACAAAACTATGGGATATGTACCCAATGGAATTTTACTCAGCCATAAAGAACAAAATCATGTTATTTGCAGGAAAATGGATGGAGCTGGAAAGCATTATGCTAAATGAGATTAGTCAGTCACAGAAAGTAAAAAATCAGATGCTCTCTCTAAAAAGTGGAAGCTAGAGAGAAAACAAGTCATAGGAGGGACTCTAGAAGGAGAAATCTTAGAGAGGCAAAGAAGGCTACCCAACTGAAAGTGATGGGAGGGAGGAGAGAAAACCACCCTAAAGCACATGATGTACATCAACAAACAAATTATAGTCAGTCATTAAGCTGAACATGAAAGGAAGGAGGTAGGAAGAATAGGGTGGGGATTGGGGAAGGGTTAAATGAGAGATGTGTGCATGTATGCCTCTAACAGCTTGTACTTCATTAAGATGTATGATTGCAATGCACCAATAAAAAATGTGCTGCTGGGTACCCCCAACCTGCATTTATTATTTATTTATCTATCTATCTATCTATCTATCTATCTATCTATCTATCTATCTATCTATCTATTGTAGTACTGGAGATTGAACCTAGGGCTATTCTACCTCTAAGCTATACTCCTAGTGCTATTTTATTTTTTATTTTAAACAGGTTTATGTTAAGTTGTGCAGGGTCTCACTCCATTGCTGAAGCTGAATGTGAACCTAAGATCCTCCTGTCTAGGAGGATCAGCCTCCCAGCCTCACCTGGGATTACAGGTATGCACCACTATACCTTTTCTTTTTTCTTTTAGTAGCCCAGACATGCCAGGATGCCTGATACACAGTAGAATCTTAGGAATTTTGCTAAATATTCAAAAGACACCACTAAATAATAATTTTTGCTTGTAGGTTCATGTATTAAATCATACTATTTCTCAAAATGTGCTCTTCTACTTTCCAAGCCACTATTAGTGGGTGCATGTCCTTTATAATGTTTATGCCTTCTGGAAGTTTTAGCTGTAGAGAGTGAACACCTGTCTTTAGGAAACAAGAGAGATAGATGAGACAGTCCGCTAAGTCTTTTTGTCAATTTTTCTATAGACTACTTCATCTGAAAATGTTTGCACTGTAACTGAGGCCTTCAATTTTTAATGAGAATGAGTACTGAAGGAATTTTATAAAATGTTAGAGTTATGGAGAGAATATTTTGCATCTCATAAACAGCTGCTGTACTGGTCAGCCACACAGAATCTAATAGTTTTGCTGGTTATTTGGATTGACGGTAAATATAATGAAGTAGTGAGAAATAAAGGGATATCTCACATAGATATATTTTTAACTTTTTACTACAGCATTTCATAACAAGTGACCTTTATCAATTTACTATGTTTGTATATATATAATATATACATATATATATATATATATATATATATATATATATATATAGTACATATACATATGTATATAATGTGTGGTGTTATAGGCATTTGTGGAAAACTTACCCACAGTAAGGAGAGTTCCATATACATATCATACCTTCAGAGAATAATTTTCATTTTGTCTAAGTTTTCTCTTTTACACCTATTTTTGGACTTACATGATTGAAATCCTAGGAACTAGAGGCTAACATGCCTACAATTCAAATCATGCTGACTTGATTTTATGATATCAAATAAACAATATTCATATTTTAGGACTGCCAAGGGCCTTAAGGGAAAAAAACCTCATGCATGTTGAGAAATTCTATTTTGTTACATCCCGGTTGTTACTTAGGTTTCTATGCTGGACTCTTGAATCTGAATGTAGATTGAAGTTTGCAGTGAAAATCTGTCTGATTTGTACCTATTTTTCTCAGGGAAAACAAAGAATTCTAAAAATAATATTCACAAAAGATGATCAGGCAAAAGGCTGAAATGTTTTCTTCTGCAAATTATAACATATGTTTTATTTTATTATGTATCTATTTTGATAGAAATACCTCCAAAACTGTGCCTTTTTGTCCTTCTTGTTGTCATCTCTCATGACATTATTTCATGAGAGTTTCATGCAGAAAGTACGTAGTTTCCCTCTTTATAAGCTCCTTTAGGATCCTCTGGGGTTTTCACCATCCTATTCAAAATATAATTTAGTTTCTTCAAAGTGAAAATTAATTTTTAATTATCCTATTCTCTTAGACCTTACCTTTTACTGTATTTATCCATTTTATACTTTGCGAAGTTACTTAGTTTTCCTTTTTTTGTTTAAATTTTTCATCTGTTTTGTTTTAATTAATTCTTTGGTATTCTTGAATCACCAACATGTTCACTACTCTGCCACACCCAGTGCTTGGAATTTGTTTATTCTGTTCTTCAGTTGACTCCCATTTTCCTTCTTGGAAGATGAATGAAATAAGCCATTGTCTGGTTGCTGAGATAAATATTTCATGAGCCATTGTTTGATATCAATTCCAAACCATCTCATTACTAATACAGTTGTAACCAATTTATGCCTTTTCTTTTTCAATCTAGAGAACATTTATTTGGGCAGATTTTACTATTCATCATTGATTCTGTTTTAATAGTTTTTAATGTTTCTACTTAGTTACTAGTATTCATTCAAGACTCTAAAAAGAAAGTTTTCCTCTTTTTTGGCAGAAACAAGGTTGAATTTATCTATTAATCATTTAAAGATGTATTTTTCTAATGCTAATTTGAATGATGACTCACTACTTTTTAAGCTGAAATGATTTAACTTGTAAATTTATTGCTGTGAATATATTTGCTGTATAGTAAAATAAATTCTACCATTTTTGAATTATCTTATATTTAGAATCGGTTTCAAGCTATTTGTAACTTTATTAACTCAATCAAATCAGTGTTAGACATTTATATATTCCTAGAGTGGGAAGAAAAATAATTACTTCTGCTGAACTGTGACAAGATTGTAGCTATCATAATTTTGCATTCATTTGGAATGAATTAATAGGAAAATATTTTTTGCTATACTGATTGTGTATTATCATTGAAACTTTCCCCTTTTTTGCAAAAAGAAATATAACACACACTGAAGTGCCTAAAACCTAAATGTAGAGTTCAATGATTTATTACAAAATGAAAAACCAATAATATCACCTCCAGGTACAGAAAAAGAACATTTCTGGCTTCTCAAAACCCATTTTACTGACTCTTACAACCACTAACCACTCTTACAATCACTTTAACCCTTGTTAAAGTTATCACAATCTTGACTTTAAATACTATTGTATGATTTTACCATTATTTTTTGTGTAAATGGGATAATTCTCTGAATGTGCTCCTATTTTATGTATTTTTTGCTTATCATTTCATTCATATTATTCTATGTAACAGCAATTAATATTACCTTGTAGAATTGTATTATATAATTATACCTCAGTGTATTTATTCTATGGTTGATGAACATTTTGATTGTTTCTAATTTTGGCAATTACAGATAAAGCTCTTTTAACATTCTTGTATATGTTTTGTTTGTTTGTTTGTTTTTTTGGGTACTGGGGATTGAACTCAGGGGCATTCTACCTCTGAGCTATACCCCCAGCTCTATTTTTTTTTATTATTCTTTATTTTGAAACACAGTCTCACTAAGTTGCGGAGGGCCTCACTAGGTAGCTGAGGCTGGCCACAAACCCGGATCCTCCAGTCTCAGCTTCCCAAATGCTGGGATTACAAGCATGCCCCACCACACCCGGCTTCTTGTATGTGTTTCTGACTGCATACCTTTATGTTGTAACTAGTAGTGATATTTTCAGCTTATATTTATAATGCAAATAGATATTGTGAAAAAAAATTCTAGAATGTTTATACAGTTTAGGCTCTGATTAGCAGAGTTTGAGAATGCTCGTTCCCCCAAATCAATGTTAGCACTTGGTAAGGTAAATTATATATATATATATATATATATATATATATATATATATATATGAATTTATATTTTATATTTTATTTATATATATATAAATTTTATATATATATATATATACATTTAAAAATGTGCTCCTCTCTGAGATATTTTTGTTTGATTTCAATTAGAATTTTCATAATGACTGATTAGGCAATCTTTATTTTTATTGTCAATTTGGATATCTTCACTAAGGAGTGGATTGTTCAAGTCTTCTGATTATTTTATCTAATGAATTATATCTTTCCTTTTGAATCATAGGAGTATTTAATATAGTCTGAACTTGAATCTTTTTATGTTTAACTATAAAGCAAATTTTGGGGCTACTTTTGTGTACTTTTTAATAAACAGAATTCTGATTTATTTAGTCTGAATTCTTTTTTTAATTGTTGCTTTTTGAGCATACTGTTTTTAAGAAATCATATAGCTATCCTTTTGCATTATCTTTAAGGGATCCAAGATTCTCAAAAGAGAAGCCAGAAAGGGATATCTTGCTTACACGTACACATATAGCTAGACACACTAAGAAGTAAAAGAAATCAGAAATTAAATTTGGGTATTCAGTTTCAACACTCATTGATTCAAGATCATTTGACCTTGATTAACTCCCTATATAACAAATTTATTTAAAATTTATGCATTTTTAACAACAGTACTTCTGTTTATTCATGATAGACTGAGCAGCTGGTAGAAGGTACTTCAGTCTGTGAGATTAGCAATGGTACTAGGTTGAACATGTTGTACACATTCGAGTTCATAAGTAGAGCCCAATCTCAATGAAGAGGAAACTCACAAACTATGGGAAAGTACCGGTCTGGCTGCCAATTGCAGTAGGCAATAGATTTTAGAGAAATTATTTGAAGAAATTATTAAAATAATATTTGATGAATCTAAATTGAGAGGCAAAAAGACACGAGGTAAGTTTAAGTCTTTAATATCAACATAGATTTGAAACACTATAGAATTTAACTTTCTTCTTGGCCTTATGTCTTTCATAAAAATAATGAACGATGTTTATTAAAGTCAGGTATGGTACTTTCTATAGTCATATTTAGCTTTATGCTAATATTAGATAAAATTTCTAATGCCATGTAATATGCACTTATTTTTATTTGGGAATTTCAATATCTTTTTCTAAACATGCCCCTTTTGTCCATTATCTATGAAAATTTCAACCATTGTCCTAATTATTATCATGGTATAATGGGATATAATATCTAATCAATTTTCACTGTTATTCCTTCCTAAATAATGCTCCCTTCATATACAAAAGGAAAGAAATAATGCTGAGAGTCCTGGTGTAGTTTGATGACCACTGAATTATTGCACAAATATAGTTTCATTGTAGTAATTGTAGTAAAAATTCTGATGTAGACACAGCCTTTACTTACAGAAAAACCTCTGAGAAGACCATCATAGAGATACAGTCAAAGTGGGAAAGTGTGTGTGGGGGGGCTTATGAAATTGTGGAAAGGGCGTCCTTTCTTTCACATACTGTTACATGATCCTGAACAGGTATGTCATGCCCTCTGAACTGTGATTTTAATCTTATACAATTAAACATTTAACACATACTTTAGGAAGTGTTATAAGGGGTTAATGAATGTTAAAATGCTTTGTTTAGGAAAAATATACCTAACAAGTATAAGGAAACAGTACTCAAATACTGGGAAAACTATTTGCTTAACATATTATTATTGAACTGATGGTCTCCAGCACCATTAGACCAGAGGTCAGCAAACTTTTTCTGTAAAGAACAACATAGTAAATATTTTAGACTTTGAAGGCATATCACCATATCATATTTGCTAGTCATGGTTACTCAATTCATGTTGTAGCATAGAAACAGCCATAGACAGTATGCAGACAGGTGAATGTCACTGTTTTCCAATAAAACATTACTTATGTGAACAGGCAAAATTTGCTCATTGAACCACAGTTTGCAAAGCCCGATATTACATCCTTTCAATCTCAATATGTTGTTTGCAGCCCAGCATCAACAGCATTACCTGGGAGAGAAAAGCTACATCAATTGTGGAGTGCAATGCAAAATGAAAATGCAAGACTCCTTGTTCATAAAGCACTAGGGATATTAAAATGGGTTTATTATGCAACTGTACAGGTCATACCTCCCTGGATCCAGTCCTGATACCATCTATTGAAAAGAGGAGAGGAATACAGAACCCTATCCTTGGCCTGTTGAATCAAAATCTGCATTTCAATAAGATCCATAGATGATTTATATGTATCTGTGTCTTAGAAAGAACTTAAAATGATTTTATTTTTATTTTTATACTTTTATTGGTACATTATAATCTCACATCATAATGTAGGTCACAGTGATAGTGACACACATGCACACAACACTCAGTGAGCTTTCCTGCAGCTCCCTCCCTACTCCCCTCCTTCCCCATACAGGACATTGAGATTGACCTTGGTATTCTCAGGTAAGTGCATGTCAATGGAAGTGATTCCTTCCTTAATCCTTCCTCTCCACCTCCAACCTTCCCTTTGACCACCTCCTTGGCTTCACTAGAGTTTCTTCTCCACTATTTGGACTTTTTCTGGTGTCCTGATTTCTCTCTAGCTTCCACATATGAGAGAAAACACATGACTTTCTGTAACTTTACTTTCTATGACTTTACTTTCTATAACTAGTTAATCTCATTTAACATAATATTCTCCAGGTCCATCCATTTTCCTACAAATGGCATAATTTTATTCTTTATTGTTGAGTAAAATTCTATTGCATACATATCCTATATTTTTTTAATTCACTCATCTGTTAAAATTGTATTTCTTGTAAGGAATTCTCATAACAAGGGCCAAGTAGTCATCTATGAAATTCTAACAAAATTGCATAGAAAATAATTTAAAATTAACATAGTCAACAAATATTCTACACTACCTCAGTAATTTTCCAGTTAAATTACTTGCAATGTATCTTTAGTTTCTTCTTCCATTCTCATTCTATCCAATTGGTTAGTGAGTGCTAATCATTCCTCTCAGGGCATTTCCTCAGTCTTAATACATCTTTCAAGAGAAGGTGGTAGCTAATAATGTTGATTCTGGAGTTGTCCAACAAGGTTTTTATGCTGGCTCCACCACTTACCAGCTTTTAGGTTTTAGTTCTTTCTTCTGTTAAAGAGGATAATAGCTCATAGTATTATTCTGAGGATTAAATGAGTTTTCATATGTAAACACTTAGTGTTTGATGAATGGTAAACACAAGTACTAAGTAATATTATTATCTATCAATTTTTATAGCCCTTCTAACCCTCCTAGTCAGTTGCCTGAGAAATTCCAACACTGAGTGTTCTCATGCCACATGGAAATTAGTGTTATCTGCACAATTTGGAGAGCAAAGTTAGCCATGATGCTGTACAGATATAGCAAAGGGGATTTGTGTGTGTGTGTGTATGTGTGTGTTTGTGTATGTTTGTGTGTGTGTGTGTGTGTGTGTGTGTGTGTGTGTGTGTGTAGATTATTATGGTCCTATTACCAGAGTCCTAAGCCAAATGGAGTCTAACTTTATGGAGTCCCAATAGACTCGATCAGATACTTGCCCCCAAAATAAAAAAGTGAATAGACAAGGAACTTATTTAGCATAGGTATAACAGAAAGCAGTGGGAAAACATCCTCAGCCCTGTCATGGGAGATCAACAAGAGCTCCTAGATTTATGTAGGGCAGGTGAACAAGAAGTATTCATAGTCAAATAGTCTTGATCAAACTATGGCCTGGTTGATGATTATCTCAGGATGGCCACATGGAGCTTGTGGGCAGTGGTAAGAAAACACCTGTGGCCTGGGAGGCAGTTGTGACTCACCACAAGGTGTTTATCAACCAGACCTCTTCCTGGGATTCAAGATGACTGCAGGAGAAAATGACTCAGAGAAAGGTATGTCAGAAAGGCAAGATGATACCAATTCCTCTAGGTTTAAGTCAATGACTGGAGACTTGTTGGTGATGCTCTAGGGGTTTATTTATTTATTTATTTATTTTGCGGTACTGGGGATTGAACTCAAGGGCATTCTACCTCCGAGCTACATGCTCAGCCCTATTTTTTATTCTTTATTTGAAACCGGGTCTCACTAAGTTGCGGAGTGCCTCACTAGGTAGCTGAGGCTGGCTGCAAACCCGAATCCTCCGGTCTCAGCCTCCCGAATGCTGGGATTACAAGCGTGCGCCACCACGCCCGGCTGCTCTAGGGGTTTATAATAAAAATTTTTAAAACCTGACAGTTGACAGTCTGTGGATTATGGCGTCCTTGAAAATATTTTAGTTACCCTTATTGCCTTCAACTTTGAAGGGAGGAAGCATTACCAGTTTTAGATGAACACTTCCTCACGATTAACATGTACATGCATACTCAAAAGTTGACCCAAAGTTGAAGATAGAAATGAGACAGATAGAAAAGGTAGAGATGCCAAGCATCTATGCTGCTTTTTGTTACCCATTGTTGATCTGCAGACCCTGTTATGCTCACATCCTGGAACCTACCCAAAGAGTTGTCACTCCACATGAGATAATGCAAAAGCATGAAGGAAGTTTATTACTAGCTTGAGATAGGGTCCGAGTCTCATTGACAAGGACCCTGACTCTGACTTTGTTCAGCCTTTTATAGTGGTAGTTTACACAAGTGGGAGTCTTTCGCACAACAAAGATCAACTTGTTACACCGGGATTAGTGAAATCTTGTTGCCATGGCTGAGAGAGACTATGGGGACTATAATAAGGATTGGCTGGCTCATTAAGACAGGTTTAGGAAAGGGTATGGATATTAGGATTGGTTTGGCCTGCTAGGGCAGGATCTAGAGACTGAAGTCATTTGGTGATTGGACAAAGACATCTGGAGAGCCTGGGGACTTTTATCTTTTTCTCTGATTAGCTTTAGAGCAGTTTTGTCTGGGGGAAACCAAAACTTAGGCCTGTTAATCTTTTTCCCGACTCTCCAGACTATCATGACAGTGCCCTACACCCCCCCCCTTTTATTTTGTTAATATGAGGAATATTCCTCATATACAGGATTGGACAAGGTTTGATATCATTGCCTAAGGACCATGAGCTTTACTGTATTTACAGTCTTTTATGAAGGCAACTAGTTTGTTCAGAATACAGGGTCCAAAAGTGAGAATGAGTATGAGAACAACCAGTGGTCCCAGTAATGTGGAGATTAAAGTAGTGAGCCATAGGGAGCTATTACCATGATTCAAACCATCCCTCTTGTACTCCCCATTCCTTTTTTCTCCTAATGAGTCCTTCTCTGACTTGGTCATGGACACCCTCACTACCCCAATGTGGTCTGCATAAAAACAGCATTCTTTCCCTAGGGCTGCACAGAGTCCTCCTTGTTGTAGGAAAACCAGATCTAATCCCCTACGGGTTTGTAGCACTACTTCTGATAACGAGGTGAGGGATTTTTCCAGATGCCTTATGGAGACTTCTAATCTTTCTATATCTTCATCTATGGCCACCTGCAGAGCTAATAGGCTCCTGTGGTGAACTGGTAGTGACAGGATCCCAGTCCCAGCACCTGTGAGCCCCAGGCTGAAGACCATAGCTAGAGTTATAGCTGTTATGAGCTCCCTTTTTGTATGAGGTAGGGATACTCACTGAGAATAAAGCTCTTCCTCCTGATGATATAATATCTTGGGAAACACAGTTACCATGATACAGTATTTGTTGGTTTGGTTGAACACCTGTACACTCAGACAAGGGGTTAGGTCAATCTTAGAGAGCAAATCTACCATCCTTCTCCTCCTGGAATAATCCACCTTTGCTTAGATCTAAGGTATTTTGATCCTGGGGTACAGTCCCTATACAAATTCCTTGCCCTGATATCTCCTGCATAGTCAGTCCCACCTTTCTGTCTCCCCAACTACAGGTAGAGGGGTTGTCCTCCTGGGAGGTGTTGTAGGTTAAGTTTGGGCTTACTGCTTTGTAAAACGAGGGACGTATATTATAGCACACCCAGCAGCTTCTGTAGAATTAGGGTTAGATAAGTTTAAGGTATCACAGGTGGACTGTATCAATGTCCAGAAAGGGTCATTTGAGATGGGTGAAGGCCTGGAATCAGGGGTCTTGGTGGGGTAGGGGTGGCTGGTGATACTGCATTGGTAGTACTCATCGGCCTATGTTTGGAATTTAGAGGATTTAGGACTTTATTGGGACCCATCTTTTTGGGTCTCCTCCAGACAGGGGGTTTACTCATAGGACCACCCTAAAAATTGCCCCTTCATCATATCCATTTTTAATATACCCAGATACCAAAAAATTTACCCAATTGCCAATTGTAACTCTTTCCTTGGGTTGTAAACGTTACCATTAGCTGGTTGCAGGGTTGTATTGGATTTTTTGGTTAAATAATGCCAACTGGGTCATAATTTATCTTATCTGGGTCTCTCTTTACATCTATGAGTGCTCCGGAGGCAAGTTTGGCTAACTATGGGCCTTGATCTTCATAGCCCCAGCTGCAGCAATAATAATCCTCCTAATTACTATGGTACCTTTTTTTGCCAGGGGGAGCTGAGATAGCCCTAAGGAGAAGGGCATATATAGAAAGGGGCTTTGCCACTATGGAGCCCCCCTCCCCTCCCGAGTGACTGAGATAAGCCTGGTTATGTCAAAGCTGACATCTGGGAACCATACACCTTTGGGAGCACTGTTACTCTTGCTAAATATTTCCCCATGTTGGTCTGTCAAAAGCCAGGTATGGTTGAATGGTTGATGAGGGTTTTCAGAGTTGGTGCCTGTCACCAAAGTGAGAACTGGGAACAGAATCCTTAGTAAGGTGCCCATGGGAGGTTGGTGGGTGGTGGAGTTTGTGCATACAGTCAATAGTCCCATCAGAAGGAGGCTGCGAGGAACCAGAGTCCACAGAGATGATTTCAATGAAGTGCGGTGGCCCATGATGAATGGTTGACATGTAACTGTAACCAGTGACCCATCACAACTTCTGAGCCGTCAGTGTGAGTTTCAAGGCATTGTCAGGATTGACTGTCACCGTCCACTCCTTCTGGATGTCCTCTCTGGCCTTCTGGATCTGGAAATGATGTATCCAAGGTCCTATGCTATCGACTTTTAGGACATTTGGGGTAACAAGGACAACCATGATAGGCCCTTTTCATCTAGCCTCTAATGTCTTATGGTGGTGCCGCTTAACCCAGACCCAATCTCTGGGTTCAACATCATGAGCTGGGGCCTGGGGCCTATGTATTCTGTATACAAAGCATTGAGAGCCAGCCAAATATCTCTTTGCCCGGCCTGGAGAGACCGCACAGCTTTGAGCAATTCTTCTGACCCCTGTGAGGATTTCAGGGTCAGCTTTTGTGGCAGGATGGGGGGCAGAGAGCCAAACATGATTTCAAAAGGGGTTAAATTGAGCATGTAGGGAGTATCTTGGGCCCAATATAAGGCATAGGGAAGGAGTGTGACCCAGTCTCCGCCAGTTTCTATTGCCAATTTAGTTAAGGTCTCCTTTAATGTTCTATTCATCCTCGCTACTTGCTCAAAACTCTGGGGATTATATTCACAATGTAGTTTCCAATTAGTCCCCAGGACTAGGGAAAGTCCCTGTATAATTTTACTCACAAAAGAGGGTCCACTGTCTGATCCTATGTAATAGGTACTCCATATCTAGGTATTACTTCTAACAATTTCTTTGCTACTATAATAGCAGTCTCTCTTTTTTTTAGGGAAGGCTTCCACCCACCCTGAAAAGGTATCCACCATGACTAGTAAATACTTGTATCCACACTTGCCTGGCTTTACCTCTGTATAATCTATTTCCCAAAACTGTCCCGGCCTCCACCTTCCCACCCTCTCTCCCTTGTACCTTTGTGTTGTTTGGGCATTTTCTCTGGTCACATAACCTGGCATGCAGGACAGTCTTCTATTATTTCCCGGATAACCCGACTTTCGTGCTGGAACCGCAAGCCAGCAATTTCAAATAGGAAGTGAATATTCTCCAAGGAGTATGGACCAGTGAAGTTGCTGGATCATATGCTTCCCCAAATCCTCTGGGAGAATCCATTTGCTATCAGTATCCATGTACCATCCATTACAGTTTGTCTTCGCTCTTAACTTTTCTTTTATCCAAGTAGTGTCGTCCTAGGAGTATCCAGGAGAGGGTGGCAAAGGATCTGTTCTTGGTATAGGCAGTTGTATAGTCAAAGCACAGGTGGTCTCAGGATTTTCTCCTGCCATAGCAGCCACCCATGCTGCTGTATAAACCACCCAGTTGCCTGCTGCCTCTAGACTGTCCCCTTTTTGGGGCCTGGGATATAGATCACAGCTATCTCTTTTGGCTTCTTGTTGGCCACCAAGAAGTCCAATATTTCTGATGTCTTTTCCTTCAGCCGTCATGAAACCCCTCTCTCGATACAATGCCCGGTGCACATGTAACATCCTGAAGGCATAGCGACGATCAGTGTACACAGTCAGTTGCTTATTTTCAGCCCACCTTAAGGCCTGAGTTAATGCAATTAACTCTACTGTCTGTGCTGAAGTACCCTATGGTAGGCTGTCCAGCCCATATTACCTTACCTGTATATCCAACAGTGTTGCCCCAGCATATCTTTGTCCATTTTGCATAAAACTGCTTCTGTCTGTGAACCATACATAATTGCTCTGGTTCAGAAGCTAGTCTCTTAGATCTCTTCGGACTGAAGTTAATTCTACTAAGATTTCAGTACAGTCATGCAATGGAGCCTCAGTCTCTGGGGTGAGCAGTAAAGGAGCTGGATTTAGAGCAACAGGGTTTTGAAAGTGTATGCGGGAAGCATCTAACAGGAGTCCCTGGTAATGGGCCAGCCAAGCATTGGTTTTCCACCATTTTGGGAGCTGTTTTGTTATCCCTTTGATGGTATGTGGGGCAGTTATAGTCAATTGCTGCCAAAGGTTAATTTATCTGCATCCTTGACCAACAAGGCAGTGGTTGCTATTACTCAGAGGCATGGAGGCCCTCCTGCCTCCACTGCATCCAAATTTTTTGACAGGTAGGCTACCAGTCCTTTCCAAGGTCCCAGAGTCTAGGCCAGTATCCCTTTTGCTATTCCCTTTTTCTCATCAATATACAACAGAAAGGGCTTTGAGGGGTCTGATAGGGCTAGGGCAGGGTCCTCCAGCATAGCTTTTGGGAGTTGGTGAAATGCACCCTCCATTTTGGGATTCCATGTCCAGTTTTTATTTTCTCTGCTCCCACGGTATAAGGGTTTAGCCACATCCACGAAATTTGGAATCCATAGTCTGCAGTAGTCCACTGAAACCAGGAACTCTCTTACTTTTCTTGGGCTGGTGGGTACTGGGATCTTTAGGACAGTCACCTTCATTGCCTTCATGAGCCATCTGAGGCCCCTTTTTAGTTTGTAGCCCAGATAGGTAACTTCTTTGCACTCGCCCTGTACCCTAGTGTTCCTTATGTTTGTTTTTTTTGTTTTGTTTTTTATAATAATTGGTGTTTTGTAATCATACATCTTTGTTAGGTACAAGCTGATAAAGGCATATATGCACACATTTTTCATTTAACTCCTTCCCAAATTCTCACCCCACTCCCTCACCCTGCATCCTTCTCAACTTCAGTTTAGTGATTGACCTTGATATATTTTTGGAAGTACATCATGTGCATTAGGGTGTCCCCCCCCTCTCCGTCCATCCCCCTCAGTTAAGTCAACTTCTTTACTTATCAAGGGTCTCTCCTTTTTCATCTGGAGACCTCTTATGCCCCATCTTCTCCCTAGCATCTGCAAACCAGGGAGAACATATGCTTTTTTACTCTTTGTGATTGACTAATCTCACTTAACATAATGTTTTCCAGTTGCACCCATTTCCTTGCAAATAACATGATTTTGTTCTTCTTGATGGTTGAGTAAAATTCCATTGTGTACATATCCCATAGTTTTGTAATCTCTTCATCTGTCGATGGACATCTTGGCTGTTTCTATAGTTTGGCAATTGTGAATTGTGCAGCTATAAACATAGATACACATTCATTAGTTTGATAGTTTGGTTTCCATTCTTTTGGGTAGATACCCAGAAGTGGTATTGCTGGATCATATGGTAGGTTCGTTCCCATTCATCTGAGGATCCCCTATACTGTTTTCCAGTATCCTACATCCTTGTTTAGAAGATCGGTCTAGTGATGTGAGAGGAGTATTGAAGTCTTCCAGTATTCTTGTATTGGAATCTATATGTGTCTTTATTTCATACAGAGTTTGTTTTATGAAAGTGGCTAACTTATTCCATAAGTTTCAACTTCTAATCCCTCTTCTATGCTTATTATTCTTAGGTTAGCTCTTTTAAAATTGTCCCAGAACTCATGGGTGTCCAATTCATACTGTCAAATTTTTTTTTTCTAAATTATGTACTATAGATTCGTTTTTGGAATGCTCGTCTTCTAAGAGTGATATTCTATTTTCCATGTGGCCTAATCTACCATTTATAGTTTGTATTGATGCCTTCACTTCTGTTATTGCCATCTTTACTTACTTTTGGTTCCTTTTCAGTCATTAGATTCTTTGTTTATTTGTTCCTTTATTTCTTTCCAACTCTCCCTACATTCTTTCTGAAAATCCTGTATTTTTTCTAGTATTAAAGATCTGAATTGTTCTTCTGGTAATCTTTGCCATTCTGGGTTGATAAGATCTCTTATTGGGGGGTTGTGGTGGCTCTTTTTTTCTTTGTTATTTTTCCTTCCCATGGTTCCTCTTTGCTGATCTTGCAAGTTTTCTCATCCAATCTCTGCAGCACAGATTTAGAGGTGTCTGCTGGTATATACACAGGTTGTGTTCAGTGGTAAAGGTTGGGTGAAAAGTCACAGTGATGAATGTAAGAATAGGGTAAAGTAGAATGTATGGTCCAGTGGAATAAGAGGTTGAGTGTGTTGAGGTGATACATCATAAAGATTGGGGATGGTAGATATGTTGGGGAATTCTGGTAGTC
>PVLC010006479.1:38844-69186 GCA_004027655.1 Graphiurus murinus
AAAAAAAAAAAAAAAAAAAAAAAAAATAATAATAATAATAAAGCAACCAATCATCCAAAGAAACATAAGTCAATCAAGGCAATACAAAAGGAAAACAGAGTAAACAGAGTAAAAACAAGTAAAACATAACACACACACACACACACACACACACACACACACACACACACACAATACAAACTGAAAACCAAAAAACAACGGCAACAACAAGAAACAAAACCAAAAACCCTCCTAGTTTGTAAGTACAGAGCTTAAATTTTCGAGTGTGTCTCTGGCATTCTTATTTGCTCTATCAGTGCAGGCAGGGGGTTCCACTGATGCCTCTCCTGATGCAAGCTTGTGCCTCTACACTCTCCAGAGGGCCTGTCTGCGTCCTACTTTTGCTGGTGGCAGGAGTGCAAACTATATGCTGAGCATTTTCCAGGGTCCCTGGAAGTTCCTTATGCTCTGTGTTCATTGGGACCCTCATGCACTTCTGCTCTATCCAATCACTTGAACGGTGGGTGACTGAGTCTGCGCTTTGTATAGGGGGCTCCGCCACCCCAGGAGTGCAACTTAACTTCGAGATCCCTGATGATCTGGTCTCCTCTCAGTGGGAGAGTTCCGGGGGCCAGCCCTCAAAGAAGCGTTAGAGCCTGGAGAGTCCCTCGTTAGGTGGGGATCAAGACGAGGTCAAGAGCGAGTGAGAGTACGCTTACACACCATGTATGTTAAGAAGCATCTGTTTTAATTCATCTCATGAGTCATATTTATGCTCATTACAACAAGGTATACAAAAAAAGGAATTTTTACAGCCTTGTTTTTCCTGGAGTTAAGTGGGTACATCTTTAACTGGAAAGGCTATTTCCTATAGTGTTTGCTGAGATTAGGGGAGCAGCAGAAAAAATACAAAAGTGTAAATGAATTATTCTTTTAGTAGAGAGCAAGCACAGCAAAGGAAGAGCAGGGGGTAAAGGTTAAAGTGAAGAGGAACTATTCATTAGATAAATCTTTCCTATTTTCTCAGGCAGCTAAAGGTAGCTAGTTAATAAGTTTTTAAGTGGAAAGTTTAGCAAGCTTTCTTGTCTAAAAGCTTCCTTCTGTCTTATGATAAGAAACCTAAGTTCTCTTGACTCAACTGCCGGTATTTGTAGAGTTAATGGATACCTCTGAGCCAGGTGTAGGTCTTTGTTCTCCTGATGACAGCATCCTGAGCCTCTTAAAAAACCTTTTTTAATGTGGAAGCAAAGCCCAAATTTCCAGAATAAAATAATGTAAAGTGAGAAATGTCACATGTTCCTTACTTAGCAGGCTGAGCCTTGCTCCAAGCACAAACTAGTTAAGGTAATGTCACAGGAGAGGTGATCTGGGGTGTTCCAGATGTTCTTGATCACTGTTGACCCTGTGGGGATATGCCGCCTGATTAGGGAGTGGAATTCTGTAGTCGCTTATTCCACTTATAGTCATTAGGTGCTCAGGAGGTTGATGCTAATAGATGCTGCTCCTGGTGACTACCAAGATGGTGGCTGCCAAGATGGCAGCTGGCAAGATGGCGGCGGCCAGTTTGCAGGGCTCATGTGCCATGTGCACTCGTGTGCACGCCAGCTCCTTTGTTCTCCCTGGGTTCTGTTCAGCTGTTTTTGTTGGTTTATTCAAATTTTTTTCTTTTTGCTGCTTTGCTTTTCTTTCCTTCCATCAAGAAACTGTGTTTGCAGCAGTTTTGATTCAAGCTCTGCAGTGCAGTTGTTTGCTGCTCCAGCTCTGGTGCGAGAGGTGAGCTGGGGTGGTCCCATGGGGGCTTATACTGGTCATATTGCAGGTTCTGGACGCTGTGGAAGGTGTGGGGATCCGCTGCCTGGTTAGGATGTGGAGTTCTGGAGTCACTTACTTCATGCCTTGTTGCTGGGTGTGCAGCTGGGTGGCCGGCTTAAAGGCTGCTGTGGCCATGGCTCCGTGACTTGGGGCCACCGCCAAAGTCCGGCTTTCTGGGGTCTCTCCCTGAGAGGCTTTCTGGGATCTCTTTAGTTGTAGTTCAAATTTTGTTGTTTTGTTCACTTTTTTGTCACTTTTTTTTCTTCTGTCAAGAAGCTGCTTTAATGGTAGATTTGATTCGAGCTCACAGCACCTGAGGAGAGGTGTTTCACTCAGATGCCATCTTGGGCTCTTGTTCCTTATATTTTTAACAAGTCTCGGGTGCCCATTAAGCAGTGTTGTTGTGTAGGGGCAGCTATCAGCAAATCATTTACATATTGTAATAACATAAGGTCAGGGTATGTTGTTCGGCACTCACTAAGATCTTCACTCAAGGCCTTGTTGAAGAGGGTTGGAGAGTTCTTGAAACCCTGCGGCAACCGAATCCAGGTCAGCTGGCTTAAGGTTCCCGAATCTTTGTCCAACTCTTCGAAGGCAAAGATGTCCTGACTCTGGCAGGCTAAAAGCAAACTAAAGAATACATTCTTGAGGTCTCGAATGGTGTACCAAGTTTGTCCCAGTGGTAGACTGCTTAACGGGGTGTATGGGTTGGGTACAGTTGGATGTATGTCCTCAACCCGACGATTTACTTCCTTTAAGTCCTGCACTGGCTGATAGTCATTTCCCCCTGGCTTTTTAACAGGAAGGAGCAGAGTGTTCCAGGCTGAACCGCAGCATTTTAAAATATCGTCACTTAAGAGTCTTTGTATATGAGGTGTGATCACCTGCCAGGCCTCTTGGGACATTGGGTATGGACGGACCATGACCAGCTGATCTCTGGGTTTCAGGTCCACTAGGATCGGGGCTCAATGTTTTGCCATGCCAATACCTGCTGTCTCTGCCCAAGCCTCAGGCAAGTCTCGTACCCAGGTGCTCATGGTTAGATGAAGGTCCTGGGGTCTGGGGCTATTATATATCCTGTACTCATCATTTAACATCATAGTCAGTACCATGGGGTATTTTTCTTTTTTTTATTGTAGTAATTCGTGCTTTGTATTTATACATTTTTGTTAGGTACAAATTGATAAAGACAAATGTGCACACATTTCTCATCCCATCAGTCACTTGTATACCATCTTCTTTGAAATGGATCTGAGCTCTTATCTTAGTCAGGAGGTCTTGTCCCATCAAGGGGCTGGGCATTTAGGAGTGACCAGGAACTAGTGAGAGACTTGTTTAGACCCTAAGTCTACTTTTTGCGGCATGGTCCATTGGTAAGGTTTAGTATCTGGTGCCTCTTGTACTCAGCTAGTCTTTTGTGAAAGCTTTCCTCCAGGCTTATTTATTACCAAGTACTGTGCTCTGGTATCCATCATAAAGTCCACCGGTTTCCCCTCCACTATCAAAGTTACCCAGGACTCAGGGAGGGGAGCCGAGTCCTGTCTCCTCTAGTCACTTTCTTCCCCTGCAAGCAAGACCCGGGCGGTTCTGACTGTTCTCCTGGGCTACGTTCATGCCTAGAGTTCTTCCTTGCTTTGGGCACTCTCAAGCCCAGTATCATTTTTCTTTGCAATACGCACACTGGTTATTTTCCAGCCAATGTGTTCTCTCGTCATCCCACCAGGGCTTGTTCTGCCTGCCTCATTTTTCTCCTTCCCTCTTTTTCCCTACAAAGAATATCCTAGCCAATTCTTGCTGGTTTTTCTTTGGTCTGGAACTCCATATCTTCCTGTCTCATTTGCTCCTGTCTCTCCTCAGGAGTTTCTCTTGCACTGTACACCTTTTCAGCTACCCGGAGCAGGTCTGGGATGGTCTAGTCCCCCAATCTGTCTAACTTCTGAAGTTTCCTCCTGATATTTGGGGCTACCTGATTTATTAAGGCCCAAATCACTGCTGCCTTTGTTTCCTCTGCCTGGGGACCCATAGGGGTATACTGCATAAAGGCATCAAGAATCCTTTCTAAAAAGACTGTGTGGCTCTCTTTGGGTTCCTATCTAAATGCATATACCTTAGCCAAATTGGTTGGCTTCCTAGCCACCTCACAGAGACCAGATATCAGAACATGGCAAAGATGCTCCCTACCTTCAGCCTGGTCAAAGTCCTAGTTTGGGCCAGTCAAAGGAAAAGTTCCATCAATGAGGTTCAGCTGAGTGGTTGGCCTCCCATCATCTTCTTTCCTTCTTTTCAGTGGTGAATAAGACCTCAAGTAACTGTTGGCAATCATCCCAGGTGGGGTTGTGGGTAAAAATAATAGATTCTAACAAGTCAGTTAGATCCTGTGGCTTCTCAGAAAAGGCCACGTTTGGGTACTTCCAGTCATACAGGTCACTGGTAGAAAAGGACCAATACTGATAGGTCCTTCCCCCCTTCCCAGACTGGTCCTATAGCCTTCAGAGGTAGTGCTTGGGTGGTGGAGGTTGGGGTTTCAGGGATCAGAGGTCGATGTGACCATGTGCCAAAGGCTGGCCCTGAGCCAGAGCCCAGGGGAGCTGATGGCAATCCTGATGAATGAGCTGGAACTGATCATCCCCCGGCTGGTGAGGGAACATAGAGGGGAGGGATTTCTTCTACATCTAGGTCCAAAAGATTAGGATAAATGCCTGAATCCTGCATTATCTTAGATAGAGGACTTTTTGATTTAGGGTCCTAGGATGGTTCCTGGGAGGGTTTTGCCTCTAATATTTGGGGTTTTGGAGGCCTTGGGACAAAAGTCTTTAACCAGGGAGGGGGATTGTCTACTAAACCTTGCAAAAACAGCCTCTAAGATCTTAATACAGTCACTAGGATCAAAGTAACTAGAGATCTAATCCAAGAAATCACATCTTTAGATTCAAGGTGAATAAGGTCTAGATCGGAGATCAGCAAATTATGGACATGGTCAAATCGTGTGTATGTGTATGTGTGTGTCACTGTGTGTATGAACACATCCATGCTCCTCCTTACTTATTGTCAGTGGTTGTTTTTACACTATAATGGCAAAGTTGTTAGTTATTACAGAGTCCATGTGGCCTATAAAGCCTAAAATATTTAGCATTTGGATTTGCATGGAAAAAATACAGGCCTCTGTGCATAGCAGAATTCAAAGTAAAACTGATGGACTTTTCACACAGAAGATCATCATTGAAAAATCCTATAATAAGGGACTGAAAAGAATAAAGTTGAGAAGAAGCCCAAATCTTCTGGCTGAGGATTGGGCTCCAGTATGTGAATGGGACCAAAAGGCCAGACTGTCCAGGGAGTTTGTTGTTTATTTTAATGGCTGAGTAATGTGGGATTCAATCCTCTTGTAGGATCTAAAACAACTTCTAAAATGCACTAAAGAGATAAATACTACTATCAGAATGAGTAGGTTCTGTTGGTTCTGGGGAGGCACAGGGAAGTTGGCTGAAGGATTGAAAATTATTCCCATGCTTACAGTACCAAAATTATCATCCTAAAATCCAGTCTGTAAACTAGGTTTAATACCGATATTCTATAATGTAAGAACTCTTTGACATAGCATATAAAGCTATGTAAACTGAGCATTCAGCCAGGCGTGGTGGCGCAGGTCTGTAATTCCAGTACTTGTGAGGCTGAAACGGAAGGATCACAGGTATGAGACCATCCTAAGCAACTTAATGAGACTAACCTCAACAAGTTAGACTTTGTTTCAAAACAGAGTGGAGGGATTCTAGAGAGGGAGTATTACTTAGAGGTAGAATATCCCTGGGTTCAATCTTCAGGACAAAACAAATAAGCAAAACTAAAACACAACAGCAACAACAAAACTGAGCATTCAAGGAAATAGTTGGCTCTAGATATGAAAATAATCAGTTTTTATAGATGTTCTTCCTTTTAACCTAAAAATTTTCTTTTCTTCCCTTTCTTCATATAGCAGATTACAATTTAATCCTATAAAAAATCAGCTTAAATATAATCTGTTCTGGAAACCCTTTCAGTAGTCTTACAGGCATAATTAATTATTCCTTTGACTGCAAGTAGAGAAAATCATGTTACAAGTCAGGGAGTTAAGCAGAAATCCAACATAGATGTAGACTATTGTCTAGAAGTGTGTATCTTCTACATTAACAAGCCAATATAACAGAGGCTCCTCCCAGAGTTGGTAGGAACATACCACTCCTGGGCCTTATCCCAAGAATAGTATCACATAGGATAAGCTCATATAGTAGCTGTTCTTTCCTGAGTTGGATTGTTCAAGAATATGTTAACTACTAACACCATATGGCACCCTTTCCGGTGGTATTATAAGTTAGTAGATGGTGCCCTCTCAAAATAATATTGAGAAATGCCACTCTGTGAAAGAGATATTTGGCAAGTAAGAAGAAAGGAAAAGAAAGTTGGGAGAATGTTCCCATCACAACAAATCATATAGAACAAGTTCAAAGGTTTCATTTTGTGTGAGTATGTATGTATAATAACAGGGATGGAACCTGAGGCCTCATGATTGCTAGACAAACACTATACATCCATAACCTTTACAAAATTATTTTGAGGCAAGGACTCACTAAATAGTCTGGCCTTGAACTTTCAATCAATCCTCTTATTTCAGCCCTCTCAGGAGCTAGGATTATAGGCTGGTTCACTGTGCCTGGCTATGTCTGAATCTTTCTATCCTAGATCACAATTAACCTGCTTTCACTCATTTGATCCCCTGCTCACAGTTGGTGTATTCTACATAGAAAGACAAATCCTTTTAAACAATCAGATCATCTACATTTTACTACCCAAAACCATCTACCACCATCTTTTTTGTCTGGACTCTGCAATAGATATTTTTGATGGAGGGACTAGGGAATGAACCTAGGGTAATTTTACCTCTGAGCTGCACCATAAACTATATTTTATTTATTATTTTTCTTGAACCAGGATCTCTTTAAGTTACTGCATGTTGGCCTCTAACCTTTGATCCTCCTGTCTGAGCCTCCTAAATACCCTACATTAGCCTTTCTCTGTTCTCCCTCCTTGATCCTATATCCATACTTCATATATTCTCTATAGAAAGAAAATCCTTTAAAGCACATACTTCATCACATCATTGTTGTACTCCAAGTATTCAAATCACTTCTTAAAGAAATAAAAGTGATGTTCAAATACTGCTATGGGTTCCTGCTGCCTCCTTCATCTGATCCCCAAAATCTTCTTGATCATGGGGGATCACGGGGGATCATGGTTCCCCCGGCCCCCTAAAGGCTTGGTGCTCCTGGAATATGCTAAACAGCTGTCTTGGGACTTTAGTCTTCACTTGCTGGTCTATCTGCCTGGAATGCTGTCCCCCAAATAATCAGGTGACTTGACTCCTCACTTCATAATAACCCTGCCCTCAAAAATTTATCACATTGCCAAAAACATCTCTGCTAAAATGTAAAACGATTCATAATTATCTATCCCTTCATCTCACTTTATTTTTCTTCATAGTACTTAGATTATGTATTTATTGACTGATTATCTACTTCCTCTCATTAGAAAACAAATTCTATTAGAGCAAGAACTTTTTTTGGTATCTTTATATCCAATGTCTAAAAGAGTACCTGACATAAAAAAGAACTCATTAAATAATTTTAAACTAAATAATAGGTTAAATTAATAATATCAATAATAAGAAATAAATTACAGATTTGAGTATATGATTTTTATTTTGTTATTCTTGGTTATTAAGAGAACAGAAAATATTTAATACATTAATTTTGTGTGTGTACTGGAGACTGAATCCAGGGACATCTTACTTCTGAGTTATATTCTCACCTCTGTTTTACTTTGGAAGAGGGTCTTGCTAAGTAACTGAGGGTCTCCCTAAGTTGTTGAGGCTGGCCTCAAACCTGCAAATTTCCTGTCTTAGTCTCCCAAGTACTGGGATTACAGGTGTGTGCCACCACACTTAACTTAATACATTAACTTAAATATGCACACAGAATTACAAATTTGCACACAGAATAATGTGTCAATACTCTATATATTTTGTGCATAGAAAAATAAAAGTAAATAAACTAAAATTGTCCATTAATACTTTCTCAGAGCATTAGACCTAACATATGTTGTTTTATCATTTGCATTTCCCTTTATTTATAAATTTTCAGTGTATTTTTTACAATTAAAAATACTCCAACTATTTATATCTACTTTGTAGATATAAAGTCAAACAAGCATTTTAATTTGAGTTGGGAAATTACATGCTTAATACAATTATAATAATTGTATCTCAAATATGATGGTCAAATAAGCTTTATAGGTCTTCCTTAATTTTTAAACTCTTCCTCACTGTAAAATAAAGATGATAATACTGTGTCTTACTAATTCTGTCCACTAATTCTATAGTCATATAACATGAGTTAATGTAATCTTAACACCACAACTCACTCATAAAAAGCTTGATCAGTCATTTTTACTATCATTTTTATTAGTACAGTATAGAGGAATGAATGGTTATTTTATTAGCAATATCAGGTAAGCCATCATGAAGTAGTAGACATTGTATTGATCTAAAAGGTAATAAAAATCAAGCCAGACATGGTGGTATATGCCTGTAATCCTGGTACTTGGATGATTAAGACAGGAGGATTGCAGGTTTGAGGCCAGCCTCACTAATTTAGCAAGGTCCTCTTTCAAAATAAAAAATGAAAGAGGGCTGGGGATGTGGCTCAGAGGTAGCATGTCTCTGGGTTCAATCCAAAATGCCAAAAAAGGGAGGAAACAGTACTAGTAAAATTCAGCAAGATGGCCAATAACACGCTAAGCTATGCTATACTTACAAACAATTCTCCCAAATCTTTGGTTCAAGAAAATAAAACTTGATTTATTTTGTACCTGTCATTTCCAATGCAGATTAGTAAATATGAATGGGGGTGGAAGGCATGGGGGTGGCTGTCTCTTGTCAATTCCTCAACATTTAAACCAACCAAAGCTGTATCCTGGCCTTCATTTGGCCTATGTGACCAATATAGATACATTGATTCATGCATGGTCTCTTACATTTTTCTGGATAGAAGTGGTACATTTTACTTTCACTCAATTTCAATGGTCAAATGAAATTACATGGCTAACTCAAACTTCAAATTGATGGAAAGCAATCCTACTCTGAGTGTAAAAATTAAAAGAGCTGGGAATATTTTCAAAATAATTAATGATCATCACATATACACTGACAAGGAGAGTTCGGGGATTTGTTTCATCAGTAGGTTCATTTGGACAGTGAAAACAGAATCACGCCCTGAATTTTTCTTGCGTCTCAGGATAAAATCAATGTGAAAATATATCTCTAGCAACACAGCAAAACAGATACCCTCAGTCATTTTACTGCTAAAATGTTGAAAACTATTCAATATAATTTTTAAAAGAAGAGTTTAAAATTCATGTCTCAGCTGGTAATAAAGAGTAAGCCTCAGAGGCAGAAAGCAAATAGAAAGCATAAATCTACAGTAATAAGTGAAATAAAGTTCATGGCTTCCCTGGGAAAACTTGTAGATCCCTTAATATAGAGCTTTGATTTTAATAACACATGTGTGCCCAGGGCCCACACAAAGGGAAAGATCAGATCAGGGACCACGAAGAAACCTGGGACATAAGGGCAAAAAGCTCCATGAAAGAGTGAAACTGGAGAAATAAATACCACAGAAAAGTTGTCATTTGCCAATGATGAAATGTTCAAAAGTTTGCAGCATGTCTTAGCTTTAGATTTTGGAATTTTTAACCACAAGCTAGTATTTTATGTGATTTTCTGGTCCAATTTTACATCTATGAAGTCTAAAAACCCCAAGAATAGCAACAATAAAAAACAACATCAGCAACAACACACTGTTTAAAGCTGTCCCATGAGGTTATCATGCACTGTTAATGTTCTAGAAACACAGGCAAATGCTCTCTGAAGGAACAAAACTTCAGTCTCCATCACAGAGATTTCCCACAAATACAATTTCTTTTAATTTCCAAATGTGAGTTCACAATAACAATCACAAAGGAATAAAAGTGATAGCTGATATGATACATAGCTAAATTAAATACAATATATGATAGAAATTGGAACTATCTTTGACAGATTGGAAAATATGTTCTTAAAGATTTAAAAGTAAACTATGGAATAAGTATATAAAATAATGATTCATAGTTAAAATATCCAAATATAAATTATAAAAATAAAAACATCATATCTAAAATATAAAGCTTTAAGTGTATTTTCAGTTGCAGCAAAATATATGCAATATAACATTTCAACCAATTTAATGTATACAATTTGGTCACATTAAGTATATTTACAGTGTTGTTCTAGATATTTTATTCATCACCACAAAAGGAACCTTGTAAAACTTAAGCAGGACATATTTCTTCTCTTTCTTTTCCTTTATTTCTCTTTCCTTCCTTTCCTTTCCCATCCCTCCCTCCCTTCCTTCCCTTTTTTCTTCTTCTTTCTTCCTTGCTTTCTTTTAGGTTTTGTGAATTGGTGTTAGTTCTTCCTTGGAATTTTAGTGAAATCCACTAGCTAAGTCATCTGGTTTTAGATTTTTCCTTTGTTAGAAGATGTTTGATTACTGATTTGGTGTCTTCAGTTGTGTTTTCCTTTCTTTTTTTTTTTTTTTTTTTTTTTTTTTTTTTTTTTTTTTTTTTTTTTTTTTTTTTTTTTTTTTTTTTTTTTTTTTTTTTTTTTTTTTTTTTTTTTTTTTTTTTTTTTTTTTTTTTTTTAATCTTCTTGAGATAGTTTGTGATTATGTGTGTCTCTGAAAATTAGTGCCTTTTAGCATTAATGTCTTTATTTCATGACATTTTTCATAATGTTATAATAACTCATTGTATTTGGTGAGATTTGTGATAATATTCATACTTCATACTTTCATTTCTTTTTTTTTTTTTTTTTTTTTTTGCAGTACTAGGGATTGAACTCAGGGGCATTCTACCTCCGAGCTATACCCCCAGCCCTATATTTTATTCTTTATTTTGAAACCAAGTCTCACTAAGTTGCGGAGTGCCTCACTAGGTAGCTGAGGCTGGCCGCGAACCCGGATCCTCCGGTCTCAGCCTCCCGAATGCTGGGATTACAAGCGTGCGCCACCACGCCTGGCTCATACTTTCATTTCTGATTAAGGAACTTTAATCTCTTTTTTCTTAGTCAATCTGGATTTTAGTAATCTTTTAAAAATAAACGTTTTGGTTTTCATTTATTGTCTCTTTACATTTTCCATTCTGTAACTTCATTTACTTCTCATCATTTTTTCTTTCTGTGTCATATTGAGGAATTAACCCAGATTCATTCTATCTCTAGCTACATCCCAATCTTTTTTTATTTTCTAAAAATTTGAAATAGGGTGTCACTAAGTTATCACGTCCTGTCCT
Source organism: Graphiurus murinus (assembly GCA_004027655.1). Classification (NCBI taxonomy): domain Eukaryota; kingdom Metazoa; phylum Chordata; class Mammalia; order Rodentia; family Gliridae; genus Graphiurus; species Graphiurus murinus. Next base: position 50,053 of record PVLC010006479.1, read on the forward strand.
TGTGCATGAGATCCTCCTGTCTCAGTCTCCCAAGTATTTTGATTATAAGCATGTGCCACTATACCCATCATAATTCTCATTAATCTATATGCTTCTTTTCTGATAGATTTGCACTTAGTTTGTGTGTATTTTTAGCTTCCATCAATTTTAACCTGACTTTTCTTCTTGTTACTTATTTTTGACCTACTAATTAAGAGTGTGTTGTTTAATTTCCACATATTTATGGATTTCTCAATATCCTCTCTGTTATTGGCAGCTAGTTTCAATCCATTGTCATTGGAGAAAATAATTTATAAAATTTTAATCTTAACTTTATTGAGACTTATTATGTGGGTCTCAGTTGTGATCTGTTCTGGAAAATGTTTCATATGCATTTGAAAAAATTTATATTCTTTCATAGTTCTGCATATATGTCTGTTAGATACTATTGGTCTATAGTGTTGTGCATGTCCTATGCTTTCTGATTGATCTCATGTTTGGTTATTCTATCCATTACTGAAATTGGGAATTGACATTTACAATTATTAGATTACTGTCTATTTATCCTTCAGTTTTGTCAATACTTGCTTTATATATTTGGGAGCTCTGATTTTAGGGATATATATTTATAATTGCTATATATTCTTAGTGAATTGACTCTTTTACCACTATATGTCTTTATCTCCTATGATGTAAAGTTAACTAAACAACAAAAACAACTAAAGCTAAATGACACAGTTAAAATTAGGCAATAGATTTGGATACATATTTCTCTTAGGATAATAAACAAATGCCAAGATGCATATGAAAAAATACTTGACAATAGTGACAAAGAGGGAGAAAAATCACAACCACAACAAAATCTTACTTTATATCTATTAGATTCCTATAAAATAGTTTTGGAAGAGAGATGGAGAAGTCATAACCCTTGTGCACTGTTGATGGGGACTTAAAATTGTACAACTGCTATAAAAATGTATGAAGATTCATTAAAATGTTAACAATGAGAGCTGAGTATGGATTACATGCCTGTAATCCCAATACTTGGAAGGCTGAGACAGGAGGACCACAGTATCAAGGTCAATCTTTAAAACTTAGTGACCCTGTTTCAAAATAAAATAGGACTGAGGGTATACCTTAGAGTTATAACTGCTTGGTTCAATCCCCAGTACCACATACAAAAATAAATCTTAAAAATGAGATTGCCATATAATAAAGAAATTATATTTCTGATTACATATGTAAAAGAATTTAAAGGAGGACCTTGAAAAGTTATTTGTAGCTTCATATTCCTGGCAACATTATTCGCAATAACCAAGAGCCACATCTTTATCAGTGGATGAATGAGTAACAAGTAGTATACACACACGATGGAACATTATTTACCCTTTAAAATAAAGAAGTTCTAACCTATGCTGTAACATAGATAAGCCTTAAGAAAATTATGCTAAGTGAAATAAACTTGTCCAAATCACAGACACTGTATGATTTCACTTTTATGAGGTATTTAATATACTCAAATTATTAGAAATAGAAAGTAGACAGTGATTGCCAGAGTCTAGCTGAAGGAAGAAATAGGAAGTTCTAATTCATTCCTCCATTGGACTCCAACAGACAAGACTGAAAATCAAAATAAAATCACCCATGCTATGATTCTAAGACTACAATTTAAAGTAATGTATTACATAACCTCTGAGAAAGAGAGAGAGAGAGAGAGCAAGAGAGAGAGAGAGAGAGAGAGAGAGAGAGAGAGAGAGAGAGAGAGAGAGAGAGTCTATGAGACTAGTTATTTAATTAGACTTTTCAGTATTCTAATTATTCTACTATTTATCCAATAATGGTTTTTAAAAATATAAATCCTTCATATGTGGAATTAAGAGAGCAGCTTCAGTTTTCCTGGCAAAAATGTGATATAACAACTTTGAAAATTATTTTGTTGTGTTCATTTAAAGTGAAGATGCACATACCTATGACAATATAATTCTATTCTGTGCTCATAGAAGTGTATGCTTACTTTTAGAAAAATAGTATGTTCAAGAATGTCTGTAACAATAATTTTCATAATGGACAAAAAGTGAAAATAGCTCCAAATTTATGATAAGATAAATAATAAATAATATATTCTTGCTATGAAATACTATTCCACAGTGAATGAAACACAACGAAAAACGACTTGAATAAATCTTAAAAATATAATCATGAACAAGATAACTTAGTAGAGCACAACATGAAATTTAATTTGTATACAATTAAAAAAAAACAGTGGTATTAAACTATATTGCTTATGTACGTATCGTTAAAAAGCAAAAGAACAAACACTGCTAAAGTTTGAGTATTGATTATCATTGTGAGAGGGAATATTCTTTTTTTGTGTGTTCTGTGTGATTGTCCTTGCAGTTATGTAAAAGCTCATTTCACAAAACTGCTTGTGTGAGATACCTGTTATATATCAAAGAAGAAATACTGAAAATATATTTGAATAAATGTCTGGAATTCAGGGAAGAAGTCTAGCCTGGAGTATCAGTTAGGGAGTCTTGGGAATATAGACATAATGTGAAACCATCTTTAGATCAGATATAAACTAGTGTGTGTTTTAGGAAATAGAAAGGGTTGTAAAGAGAAGAAAAGTGGTTTGTTATGCATTGAATTGTGCTACTATAATTCTTATGTTTCAGTGTTGTATCCAAGAATGTGATTTTGTATAGAAATGCCAATGCAGATAAAATTAATTAAGATGAAATTATACTGGAGTAGGGCCCTAACTCCAATATGATTGGTAATCTTAGAAAAGTGGGACATTTGGACAAATACATGACAAAGATAGAAAACACGTAAGAATGAAGGTGAGGATTAAAGTGATGCAGTAAAAGCCAAGGAACACACAAGAATGTCACCAAGCCACCCAATATAGGAGAGAGAAGGGAACAGATCATATTTTGTAGTCCTCAGAAAGAACAGACTCTGACAACATCTTCATTGTAGACTTCTCACCTCCAAAACTGTCAGATAATATATTCTGTTGCTTAAGTAACCTAGCTCATGGTACTTTGTTAGAGGAGACTTATAAAATGAGTGCATGCTCCAAGGATAATGTCCAATATTAAACGATTGACAAAATAAGAACAAACCAAAAAAGCTATTCAATGAGACAGGAAAAAAACTCATGGAAATCAAAGCCAAGCCCCATAATTCAAGTAACAAGTTATAAAATGAAGGGCTTGTCAAATGCAAGAATGTTGAATGGAAAATGAGAATTAACAGAACTAAGGCAGCAGAGAAATGATGAAATACATTTTGATGGAGTGGTGTAAGGCAAACATTAATTGAAGGAGTTTTAAGACAGAATAAGAAGAGAAGACTTGATATCTAACATCAATTTTCATGACTTATAGAGGAGCAGAAAATGGTGCAGTAATTATAGATTGAATTAGGATTGGATGTGATTTAACATGGAAGAATAGGATCATGTTTGTATACTGATGTGAATGATTCAATAAGAAAAGACTAAGTTGATTTTCTAGACAGAAAAAGGAAAATTATGTGAGTGCAGTCATTGAAAACTGGATAGTATTTAGCAAAGAAATTATAGAGATCTTCTTAATTTCTCATATAAAGTTTGCTGACTCAATTTCTCGATTGTGTGTGTGTGTGTGTGTGTGTGTGTGTGTGTGTGTGTGTGTGTTTTACTAGGGATTGAACCCAGGGGCATTCTACCTTTGAGCTACACACCCTCCCCTTTTTATTTATTATTTTTTGTTTTGAACAGAGTCTTGCTGGGTTGCTAAGAATATAGCTAAGTTGCTTAGGAGGCTGGTCTTGAACCTGCAATCCTCCTGTCTCAGCCTCCTAAGTACTGGGATTACAGGTGTGTGCTACCACACCAAGCTAGCATTCTATTTTTAGTGTTTAGCAGTTGTTAAAAATAGTCTTTTTCTTGTTTTCATATTTTCCTTGTAACATAACTATTTAGCTTCAGAACAAATGTGGAGTTAGCAAATTATATGTCTAAAAAAGAGAAAAAAGGTTTATTTAGAGGCATGTCCCATGAAAGAATGTTCTTGAGTAATAAAAATTTGATATGTGATATTCTTGTTCTGTGTTTATTAATGAATGGGTATAGAAAACTATAATTACTAAAGATTAAATCAGAAATAATTATATCACCATTGTTAGAGTAAAGCCCACTTTTTCTTTCTTGGTTAAAATTCGACATTGAGCCGGGCGTGGCATGTAATCCCAACATTTGGGAGGCTGAGACTGGAGGATCGCAGGTTCGTGGCCAGCCTCAGCTACCTAGTGAGGCCCTCTGCAACTTAGTGAGACCCTCTTTCAAAATAAAGAATAAAAAATAGGGCTGGGGTTATAGCTCGGAGGTAGAATGCCCCTGGGTTCAATTCCCAGTACTGCAAAAAAATAAAAATTAAAAGAAAAGTTCGACATTGGTTTACTTTTTATTTCCAGTTTATTATAGTTGATGAGTCAGAGTTTAGTTGGCATTCTTGATATTTTAGTAGTTAAGATTTAATACCAGATGCTAGATGCTTACAAAACTATTGGAAGGTCAGAGAGAATAAAGGTCAGACAACTACTGCTGGCTTCAGGAAAAGATGAGTGTGCGAACTGTCTGTCGATCCCCTGTCTGTTGACCTGAGGAAGGTGATGTGAAGGAGCTACCCAGGGTGCCTCTGGAAGTGGCCTCTATTGCCTCACTATGCATGTGATAGCCACTACTGGAAGAGAAAAATAACTTCTGCTTTCTGCCTAGGTAATTTCATACAGAGCAAAACATAAACTAGAATTCTTCTGACAAGGATCTGGAAATTGCAAGTTTTCGAGTTTCTAATGCTTATCATATAAGAAGGGTTCAGAATATGAGGGGGAAAGTGTTAAATATCAACCAAGTGTATATGACACAGTTCTTCCCCTTAGATTCCTGGCATATAAGAAGTATTTTTATTTACATATAAACTTGAACCAATAATAAAAATCACAGCAGGTACCCCTCTTCCATGGTCTGAATGTTTGTGTCCCCCCAATTAAAACATGAAGACCTAATCCCCAGTGTGATCATAGTTGGGGCTGGGCCCCTGGGGAGTGACTAGGTCATGTGCTGAAGGCCTCAGGAATGGAATTGGTGCCCTTAGAAAAGAGGCCCAAGGGAGCTGTTTAGGATAGAGAAAGAAGGTACAGTTTATGAACCATGAGTTAGGCCGTTGTCAGACACAGATTTCACAGTCTCCAGAACAGTAAGAAATGACATTCTGTACTTTATAAGGTTCCTAATTTATGGTATCTTGTTACAACCATGCCAAAAAAACAAGATGACTTCTAATGTGACCTTATATATATTTTGTTATATTTTTCTTCCTTGGTCTTCCTTGGTCTTCTACATACAAGTGAAGACATGAATATTCCGAATCCCTAAAAAGAAGAGTTACATACCCCCACCAATCACTATCTATCTCTTTGCAATGGTTGTTGCACCTATAGCTTATTCACATTCTTTACATTCTACAACAATAAAAATATCAGATGGGTATGGTTACTGACACCTGTAATCTCAGTACTTAGGAGGCTGAGATTACAACTCAGCAATTTAGTAAGTACCTCAGTAACCTCGTAAAAGCCTTTAAAAATAAAAACAAAGATTAAAAGGGGGCTGGGGTGTAGCTCAGAGGTAGAATTCCCCTGAGTTCAATACCAGTACCAAAAAAAAAAAAAAGAGGAGGAAAGAAAGAAAAAGTTACATATATGACTCATGTAAAGTAATATGGAAATAAAAGAATAAAAAATATAATATTAGTTAACATACACAAATAAAAGAGTGAACCAGGAGTTGGGTTTTGAAGTGAAAATAGTTATTTGTGCTTTGCCTCGAATGAGCAGTAGTTGCATATTGCTTCCTGATTGATGATGGACATTTGAGAATCTCTGCATCTTTGCTTCACAAGTTCCAACTGGTTGAACATCTTGTGCTGGAGTCTATTGCCTGCAGAAAATTTGCTTCCTCCGTTATTCACTTGGATCCTGTGGTTTGAGCTTCTCATTAAATGGTTGGAAGCCAATGGTACACATTGGCTGCAGAATTTTAAGAGGCTGAAAAAGACTCATGCCTCTTTTTTAGTGGTATAGGGTACAAATTCCAGCATATTGTCCTTTATTTTGGAAGGGACACTTTGACAAGCCTCAAATAGCTAAAAAATATTATTAGGGTGGCATACTCCTGGATTCTGACTTTTCATGAGGAGAAGAATGCTTCCTACCTACTGTGTTAAGTATTTGCTATATCCTCCTTATCTGATCCAATCAGCATAATAAACTTTAAAAAGGTAGCCCAGACAATGTCTTGTTCATCAATTTTCCTGAATTTACTGTTATGCTTCTCCCCTGGTATAAGACTCTCAAAATCTATTCTTGCATATATTTATCATTTATTCATATAAATTTGAAACATTATTATACTTCTTTTGGTTTATTTGCTTTTAACTTCCAGAATAAGCTGAAGAAGAATCTGTTTTTTAAAGGAACAAGAATTTGACTTTTTAAGGAGCCTTAGGTACTGGGGCTTGGTTTGGATGGTTTTTGAAGAGAATCAGCAACCCTTTGTGAAGTAACTGTCTCATCATAGGGTCTTCCAACAAGAGGAGTCTGATTTCAGGAAAGAAGGAGCTTACTAGACTGGTAGGGAAGAGACAGTGAAATGTGGAGGTCCAACATGTTCAGTCACTGGCATTCACTAACTAACCTCATTACAAATTTCTGTATCACTTTTTTTGGCTCAGTTTCGTGCTCCGTCATGTAAGAGCTCTATTGAGTCTGTGAGTGTCAATTAACTATAATATTGCATCCTGAATGACTAACTTTTGTTTCATTTTTTTACCTTGACTTTGAAATTATAAGGGAGTGGAGATTCTTCAAAAACAGTAAAAGACATTTTTTTCTTTCCTTGAGCCAAAAAGCCTTGAATATGTCATTTTTTAAGCTAACTATGTTTAGAAATAGACACTCCATAGTGCTTATAGACCCTATTTCCATTACTTATTTTTCAATAACCACCATGGTTTCTCAATGCCATGGCTTTAAGAAACATTTCTTTGCAGCCACCTACAAGGCATGCCCTGGTCTACTAGTAACCCATTTATATTAGCAATGTTGTTATTACTGTTGTCAAGTAAAACTAAGTCAGATAACCAATTGCCATTTCCCACCTCTGACCTGGTTGTTACAAAATTCTGCATCAAGTGTTTGGTTAGAAAAATCAGAAATAACTTTAGGTATCTCAGTGGGAACAGATTTAATACACCATAAAAGATGTTCAATACCTGGATGGCTGGCAGAACATAGGCCAGGGAAAGGCTCTGCTGGATTTTATGAAAATAGGTTGTACAAGCATTTGAGAAATTACCATTGGAAGACCAAAGCCAGAAAACTATAGGAGTTTTCCAGGAACCTGATGAGAGCTTCATGTAGGTACTCTGCCTACCCACTTCCTTGATACCTCTAAAGGAAGGAAAATATTCATTCTTTTCTGGATCTTAAATCTCATTACTTTCAGTGTTGAAGGATAACTTGAATGCTGTGAACGAAGGATACTGTGATATCTTGTCTTTGGGTTTCCAAATTCTGTAATACAGGTGCACAGTTTTGGTGGCTGAAAATGGTAAAGTATAAATACACAAAATCATCATAACTCTCATTAAAACAAAATTTGCATTAGTGCTATGTACTTCAGTATTTTTCATATGCCATCTTTTTTTTTGTTATTCTTTTGACAACTACTCATTGACTTTGACATGACAACCCTGTCAAGTTATCATCTTCAAGTTTCTTACCTTGACCCACTTTTCTCCATCCCACTCAGTGATTCTAAATCTGTTCTCCAGCATCTCTCCTTTGTTTTACTGTAATAGTCTCCTAACTGCTCTTCCTATCTCAAATTGTTTGCCCCCAATCTATTCTCACCAATGTCAGAACACTATTTTAAACCTCAAATCTGATTAGGCTGCTTTGTTTCTCAAAATGTTCCATTTCTCCCCAATGCTTTTAGGTTAAAGTAATATATACACACACACACACACACACACACACACACACACACACACACACACACACATATATATATATATATATATATATATATATATATATATATATATATATATATATATGAGCATAGTCAATTAAATGTCATTATCTGGACATTGTTACCTGTTTCAACCTGACTGTTGCCACAATTTATGGATAATGTTATTTATACCTCACAATTTGCCATTCAAAGCTACATATAGAATTCATGCCCCATGGTCATTGTCTTTCTTCCTATCTATAACTTACTTTTACATTTTTCTTACCACTGATACTTTCCTATGTCTGAACAATCCTGTAACTGCATACTTAAATATTCATCTAAATGTTTTTTCAATTTTTTGACTCAACTACAATCAGATCATCTCTGATGCCTATTTCTCCTGTAGAGGATATCATTCAGACATTTCAACTCTATTTTCCATGGTGTTGTACATGAAATCTGCATTTCTCTAATTGTTATTGCTACTTTCTAGCTTACTTTTGTAAGATAACCATGTTCTGAAGTAAACATACCATAGTGCATGTAGACCAAATTTCCATTAATTTATTTTTCAATAACCATCATGGTCTTTCAGTGCCATGTCTTTAAGAAACATTTCTTTGCAGCCACCTACAAGGCATGCCCTGGTCTACTAGTTTTCCATTTATCTTAGCAATGTTGTTTAGCCCATTAGAAACCTTTGAGATGTGACTCACAGTCCCTTCTCGGGTTTCAAATTCTGATGGCTTCCACAATACTTTTAGAGAATCTTAAGTGGACAGCCTGGCCCGCTGGACACCTTCTCATCCATTTCTGGATTCCAGTTCCCTCAAGTTATACCTTACTCTATGCAGTCATTCCATGGCCACAATGGGGGAATTTTATCATCACTTAAATTTTATTACCTCTAATAAAGCAAATTCCCAATACTGATCTCTGCCCATCTATCCTTTTATTTCATGACCATTGTATGTATTATTTTATCTTTATTGTATCTTTGCTTGTTCAATTCCTCTTTCATTTTCCCCCATGCTGGCTACTTTGAGTTATTTCCTATGAATTTCAGGCTCAGTGATGAATCATATCAACTCTTTTCTATTGTCTCTCTCTCTCTCTCTCTCTCTCTCTCTCTCTCTCTCTCTCTCTCTCTCTTTCTTTCTCTCTCTGTCCTTTTATTTTTGATACTGGGGATCATACCCAGGGCATTCCACTTCTGAGCTACATCCCCAGCCCTATTTTACCTTTTATTTTGAAACAGGATCTCACTAAGTTGCTGAGGGTTTCACTTAGTTCCTGAGACTGACCTCAAACCTCCCGTCTCAGCCTCCCAAGTACTAGGATTGCAGCATGTGCCACAACTAATTTGCAAGTCTTTGACATATATTGAATTGACTCTTGTGCCAGATGAGAAAGTGGGATTTATTTCCATTTTTCTGTATATGGATAACCAGTTATTCCAACAACATTTGTTGAAAAAGCTATCATTTTTCCAGTGTATGTTTTTGCTTTTTAAATTTCTCTTTCTACTGATTTTACTTTCTTCGTCTTAGTTTTGTTTCCTTCTCCAACACTGGTGTTATTTCCTTATACAGGGTCTTACCATTTTCTGTGAACTTCTGAAACAACATTTTCCTATTTCTTTTTTTATGCTATTTATTATTTTAATTTCAATAAAAATGGTTTGGTTTTCTTTTTCTTTTTTATTAATCGGTGCACGGTAATCATACATCTTTGTTAGGTACAAGCTGATAAAGGCATATATGAGGCACACATTTTTCATTTAACCCCTTCCCCAATTCCCACCCCATTCTCTCACCCTCTCTCCTACTCAAGTTTAGTTTAATGATTGACTTTGATATATTTGTGAAAGTACATCATGTGTATTAGGGTGTCCCCCCCATCCATCACCATCAGTTAAGTCAACTTCTTTGCTTATCTAGGGTTTCTCCTTTTTCATCTGGAGTCCCTCTTATGCCCCATCTTCTCTCTAGCAAAGGATCTAAATAGACACCTCACAAAAGAAGAAATACAAATGGCCAATAAATGTATGAGGAAATGTTCTACATCATTAGCAATCAGAGAGATGTAAATCAAAACTACCTTGAGATTTCACCTAACTCCAATCAGAATGGCAATCATAAATAACATGAACAACAATGAATGCTGGCAAGGGTGTGGATAAGTGGGAACCCTAATACATTGTTAGTGGGATTGCAAATTAGTGCATCCACTTTGGAAAACAGTATGGAAGATCCTCAGATGAATGGGAATGAACCTACCATATGATCCAGCAATACCACTTCTGGGTATCTACCCAAAAGAATGGAAACAAAACTATCAGACTGACACATGTCTATCTATGTTTACAGATGCACAATTCACAATTGCCAAACTATGGAAACAGCCAAGATGTACATCAACAGATGAAGAGATTACAAAACTATGGGATATGTACACAATGGAATTTTACTCAGCCATCAAGAAGAACATAATCATGTTATTTGCAAGGAAATGGGTGCAACTGGAAAACATTATGTTAAGTGAGATTAGTCAGTCACAAAGAGTAAAAAAAAATATGTTCTTGGGGTTTTTTTGTTGTTGTTGTTTCTTTGTTGTTTGTTTTTTTTTTTTTTTTGCTGTACTGGGAATTGAACTCAGGGGCATTCTACCTCTGAGTTATACCCCAAGCCCTATTTTTTTCTTTATTTTGACACAGGGTCTCACTAAGTTGTGGAGTGCCTCACTAAGTAGCTGAGGCTAGCCATGAACCCGGATCCTCCAGTCTCAGCCTCCCAAATGCTGGAGTTACAAGCATGTACCACCCCGTCCGGCTCTTGTTTTGTTTTGAAATAGGGTCTTGCTAGGTTGCTGAGAGTCTGGACAAATTGCTGAGACTGGTCTTGAGCCTGCTATCCTCCTGTCTCAGTCTCCCAAGTATTGGCATTACAGGCATGTGCCATTTTTTCCTGCTATTTAAGATTTTCTAATATCTATTTTATATAGTTACCATGATATATCCTCTGAGATATTAGTGTCATGATGTAATTTCCTGGCTTCAAATATTTTATTGGCTCTCCAGGCTTACAGATCAAAGTTTATGTTCCCTGGCTTGAAATAAACAGCACTGTAGTAACTGACGTATTTCTATTTCCCTAATTTTATCTCTTACCAACATCTCCTACCTCTACTTTACTATGAAAGTCGTTGACATTGCATGGTCCCTTGTGATCCAGGGATTGTGGGTATATGACTTCATGTGTCTGGAACACCCTTACCACTCTGATAGTACATTGTGTTTCTATCTCACATTGCACATATTTTATCATCTATTTTCTTGCATCTCTTTCCCATCAGATTCTAAATTTTTGAGAAAAAGCAATGTTCCCCAACCACTTAGTATTATGTTTAGTATAATAGTATTCTCATAATGTACATTTATTAAGCAAGTGGATTTAATAAAATGAAATGAATAAACCCAAGACACAAGATTTTACTCTAGTCTTGTAAATAAGTGCCTCCTTATTCTTTGTTTATTCAGCAACATGTGATGCCTCTATTAAAATACTTACATTACAGTAATGGTATAGAATAATGTTTTATTTTTGCCATGCATTTAGTTACACTATAATATAAGCTGAATTGTTAAAATATAAGCTAAATGTTAAAAATGAGTTCCATGTTTAACTTGCACATATGTGTAGTTTACCCTCTTTTATATAAATGAAATAATAATTCATGGAGTTCTAGATGATCCTGTGTTCAATTTACAGTATTTAATTATGCAGCAGTAGACTTTTTAAGAAAACATCAATTGTTCAATTATATAATGTCTGCTCATAGCAAGATTAAATATGATTGTACATAAAAATCAATTTGAACTTCCTGATACATAAAGTGAAAAATAGGCTATGGTGGAAATATACAACATTTCCTATACTTCCCACTCCTCCTTATGTGGTGATTTATAGATGATCAGAAACTGTGACATAGTTCCTCTCAATATCTCTGAGACTATATCTTAGAAGATTTATGATAATTTATGATGCTGATTACTCAACATTTCTGTTTCACTGTAGCACCCAATTATATTAATTCAATTTGTACTATTATTGTGAAGGTCTATGCCAGGAACCAGCCCTTGAGGCAGTGGGGTTGGGGGTTCTTCGATAAGCATGGATTGAGACAAGATCTGGAGAATACGCTCACACCAAATGCAGTGAAGAGGCGTATCTACTTATTACTTGTTAGTAACTCTTTTTTATACTATCTTTTTTGCAGTGAGGCATATAGAACAGGAATTTCTACAGTCTTATTTTTCTAAAGGTTGAGTAGGTACATCTTTAACTAGAAAAGCCATTTACCATTGTATTTGATGGGATTAAGAAAACAGTAAAGGTTACAAAATACAATATGTAGATAAAGGTTATTTTAGTACAAACCAGTGTGAAAGGTTAACAATGAATAGTCTCTATTCATTAGTTTAAATCTTTACTATTTGTTTAGCTCCTTTAAGCAGTGTTCTTATCTTTTTCTCAGGTAGCTAGAGAGTTAATGTATCCAGTGAATTTCCAGGGAGACAAGGGGGAAGTGGACAAACTATCTGACTTAAAGCCTTCTTTACTCAGAGATAAAATAGTAGACCTAAGTCTCTTTGGCTTATTTATTTTGTTTCTATACCTGTGTGCTGAGAGGGAACATAAGGCTGTTTAGTAACTAAGCTTGTAAAGCCCATTTACTGACTAATGTTTTTATGTGGTTAATGAATTTCTTATGGGTTGTCTCGAGGCACTGCTTTTTCAGCTAATATTGAGGAATCACAATCCGCCCGTCCACTATCTGTTTCTAAGAAATTTTACTTTATAATTAATGTGAAAGCAAAACCCAAAGCACCCCAAATTTCCAGAATATAACATAATGCACATTGGGATATACTGCCATGCATTCTTTCTTTTGGAGTCGTCTGTCTTGTAGGACTCCAGTGAACGGAGCCTTGCTCAAGATCTAGCTATTAAGGAGCTGTGGCAGATCTAGCTTCCTGTGTCTGTGACATAATAAATACCATATACCCATCTGCTTTGGGGGACACTATACATTTACTTTTCCAAAAATTAATTCACACAAACTATTCTATGTGTGTTGTGCCTGTTGTGCCATTAGTCAAATGCATGTGTGTGTGCTATAAGATTTCATATTCATTATATTTTATTTAGTATTTTATTTTAAAAAATTGCCCTAAAAAGAAAGGCTGAAAAAAACTGCAAAATAGCACCTGTTCCATTTTCCTAAGAACTGAAGATGAGTTTAATCTTGGAAGCTAAATTAAATTACTGAGAGTTTTCCATCTATTACACTTAAATGAAGTCTTGTGCCTCCCAGTTTAACCTATTCCCATTTTAATAACAAAATGGAGAGATGTTTTCTTTCATAGTACACACACCAAATTTGTTATTGATTTTTTTTCTGCTGATCCTGCAGGTGCTGTTCTCACTTTGTGTATCCCTTTGTTTCTCCAAACTTCTTCAAATCTCATTGGTAATGCATTCACAATAGAGATTAGGTCATTCTCTCATTCAGTTGTTCTCTCTTTTGGCTAAGATACTTTTGTGCTTTACGTATTCAATGGCTGCTATGCTTCATTCAGATGTCCAGAAACCATACTTTCCTTACGTGTTTTGGGGTTAACATCCTATTATTCAAATTACATTTCCATTCCAGGTATTCCTACTTGTGCCATTTAACTTTTACTAAGAGCATTTCCATCGTTTTAACCTTAATTTAGATGAACTTAAAAATTTTCATTTTACTTTCTCTTATTTGAATTAAAGAGATAAGAAACCTTTTAATGACATGTGGGCACAAGATATTCATAAAGAACAGTTCTATAACAATTTGAACAAGTTGTTGTCCAATTCATGATTAAAGTACTAGTAATAACCAGAAAATTTTTCATAGAGGTTTGATTTTATATCCTATGCAAACAACAACTGTAGGAGCAACCTTTTCTTGAAGTTTGTTAGTTGAACTCTTCCCCCCAGTGGCTGGCTGGGAAGGATGTAATTCTAAAGTCTGCGATAGTTTTTATCAATTTTCAGCACTGAGGTTATGTTTATGTCAAAGCTTTGCACAACTTTCGTCGTTGGCTCCCCAAATCTATAAGGTATTGTAGAATGTACTGTGAATAATAGCTTACATTTACCGTCTCATAAAAATGGATAAAACCAAGCAGTAGGAGTATTAAAAGAAAACACAATAGTAGGGCCAAGAGGATTGAAAATCCCATATCTGGCAAAGTTCCATATATGGGGCAACTTAGCTACACATTACCAAAAGGAAGGTCAGGATTTATTATAAAATACTTGGAATAAAAATACATAAAAGGCAGAGGAGAGAGAGAAGAGAAAGAGAGAGAAAGAGAGAGAAAGAGAGAGAGGCTGGATGATCCAGAAAGTACTATTTAGTCACACTCACTCTTTGTGTGCTTATTACTGATTCTCTTTTCACTTAGCAGAATCCCTAAAAGTTGTTTGTGGAAAAGTGTTGAAGTGCTTCCTCCATCATCTCATCTCTTGACTTCAATTCCTATTTTTAGACAGATAATATCACAGTTGTCTAGAATAGAAAGGACCTGGAAGAAGTGACCTGAATATCATACAGGCAGATTTTCTGGTCTTTATGTTCTTATATACTGCTACCACAATCAGCGTGAAAATGAATAAAATATAATGACTGTCCAACATGCTTTCAAAACCCCAAGCTGTGACATTTGAGGAGAGGTCACGCCAGGTCGAGTTTGAATATGATTTGCATAAAAGACAGTGTACACAAATTATAAAGCTATTGCCACCTTTAATAGCTTTTAGTGTCATATGGTTATCCAGACATGTGCTTGCCAGTTTATTCTCCATTCTTTTATATTTACATTTCTGTCAATTACTCTTTTTCATTTTCTTTGTGTTCATTTTCTGAGAAGAACTGTAAAATGCATTAAACCCATTAAATCTAGCAAGTTTCAGTTAAGAATAATTTTGTTATTAAGTCAAGAAAGTGGAGTCACAATAGTCTAAATTCCTTGAAAAGGCCCTCTAAGTTTTCTTGAGTTGTATTTCATACTTAAGAATAGCTGTTCTTTTCTAAGATCCCCAAGTTAGCAATTTTAAATAAAGAATCAACAATTATTTCTGAACAATTATTTTAAAGTGAAAATAAGCCTAGGGTATCTAAGATTTATGATGAGAAATCTATCAAAGTATTGGACAATTAAGGTTGTTAACTTCATGTTTTTCTTTCATTAAACATGCAAATAAGTGATTGGGATAGCTGACTTCATGGAGCTTCATTTCTAGTTAGACACACACATTAAAATAATTTTAAATATAAATGCATTAAGTGAAATGATCAGGATTAGGAAAAGAGAAGTACACAGGCTTTCTAAAGGATATAAAAGAAATCTAATTTACTCTCAGGGTATATTTGGTTTCCCTGAGGACATGAAACTCAACTTCTTTTAAAGTAAAACAGGTGTGATGTGGGAAATGGATACATAGGGAAATAGGAAGTAGAGTTCTTGACATTACAAAGCCTGGGACTGAAAGAAGGGATACGTGATAAAGTGCAGAGATTATCAGGGCCCATTGCACAATGTGGTCGCTGCTGCAAGAAGAAATCAGACCATTCAAGACCTTCATGAAGCCCAGACTAAGAATTTTGAAATAATCACCTTGGTTACAAAGACAGTAATAAATAACAGCAAGGCAAAAATACAAAAGAAGACTTTTTAAGGCTATTTCTTTCCAAGTAGGAAAAAAATCATAGCAATTTTTTAGGGCCATGTGATTCAAAATGGAGAGAAGGATACATTTTTGGGAATTATGGGGCAAAAGTTTTGGTCAATTGTGAAAGAATGGAAGAGGGTCTTCAATGGTGGATAACTTCCATGCTTGCACAGTGGAAAGATAGCTAGGTGTAGTGCCACATACCTCTAGGACTTGGGAGGCTGAGACAGGAGGATTGCAGGTTTGAAGCCAGCCTCAGGAACTTAGTGAGACCCTGTTTAAAAATAAAAAGGGCAAGGGGTATAGCTTAGAGGTAGAACACCCTGGGTTCAATCCCCAGTACAAAAAAAAAATGGCTGTATAAAGATGCCACTTATCCTGGTAGGGGCCTGTATGGAGACTGATGATGTCATTCTTCCAAGCATTAAGGACTGAAGCTGGAAATTAGGAGTTATTTGTGATATCAATAAAAATGAGAGTCATGGAAGACTTAGAAATTCATAAGAGATTTTATGGGGAAATGTTCTAGGACATGAT
Source organism: Graphiurus murinus (assembly GCA_004027655.1). Taxonomy (NCBI): domain Eukaryota; kingdom Metazoa; phylum Chordata; class Mammalia; order Rodentia; family Gliridae; genus Graphiurus; species Graphiurus murinus. The sequence continues at coordinate 66,409 of PVLC010006479.1, forward strand.
ATTAATTTATTTCCATATTTGATATTTTTGTGATAAGATAAAAGCCTTGAATATAACCAAATGTCAATTGGAAGGATTAAATAAAAAGAGAAGTTTTATATAGAAGAAACATATGATTAACAAGGTCCTTTAGAAGGTAGGAGTAGGACATAAAGGCTAGCTACAGAGATCGATACATTTTATATCTCCCAGTATATAAAAATATTAGTGATTTGTCTGAAGCACATAACCACAAGTATTTTCCCACATTTTAGTTTTGTGACATTTACTTCTTCCATAGTGACAGACTATAGCTCACAGGTTTATGGTGAGGATTAAATGAGCTAGTACTAGAAACACTCTCAGGGTAATTTCAGACACAGAGTAAAAACCCAGTAACAGCAATTTTAACATCTAGGATACAGATGTTCGGAGAAAGGACACATTTACACATGCACACATGGAGTTCAGCTCCATGCTTGCAACATAGCCTTCAGTTTATGTCTGGTGACTAGAGTATAAATAAATGTTATCAGTAGGAGTTTTGTATTTAGACACTAGTGAAAATAGTGTATAGCAGATGTACATCCAAATCTAGGCAATGAACTATTATGTTCTAAAATAAAGGACTGTATTTTTTCCGAGGTACGAGGTATAGGGGATTTAATTAAGTCTCTGCTTTGGATTGGTTTTCAGTGCCATATAGAGAAAGACAACAATATCATCATACATTCAGCAGAATTAGGTGCACTATTTCCCACGTGGTATATGCAAAATTCTCCTAAACCAACAGGGAGGTGTATTTCTGAAGCCTTTTAAATCAAGTGTTATGATTGAATCATATTGGAATCAAAGTTCCGGTTGACTAATTGATAAGAGGCCAAAAAATGAACACTCTTTAGTTAAAGGGAGGTCTAACTTGGTATAATAAAAAGTAATATGCTTAGATTTGATTAAATTACATCCCATTTAATTTAATTAAATTGTTACCTCACTCTCTTAAGCTTCTATTTCATATGGACTTACTTGTTTATGACAGTGGCTTATTTATTATTTATTATTTGTTAAATTCTCCCTTTTAGCCGGGCGTGGTGGCGCACGCTTGTAATCCCAGCATTTGGGAGGCTGAGACCGGAGCATCCGGGTTCGAGACCAGCCTCAGCTACCTAGTGAGGCACTCTGCAACTTAGTGAGACCCGGTTTCAAAATAAAGAATAAAAAACAGGGCTAGGGGTATAGCTTGGAGGTAAAATGCCCATGAGTTCAATCCCCAGTACCGCAAAAAAAAAAAAAAAAAAAGACAAAATTCTCCCTTTTATCTCAGGGTTACTAGGATATTCTGGGGATAATGGATATTCATATTAATAGAAAGCAGTCAACCACCATTTCAAAAAATAGACATGTTTCCACAAGAGACTATTTCATTTAGATATTTTGACAATTTTATATGGTGAATTAACTTGAATGTTATGGTCAGTAAGATTTTCAGTTCAATTCCTTTCTTTTACATTTCTAGTAAATGAGTGTACGGATATTTTTCATTATGTTCCAGGCCATCCCCATTTCCCCCAAATTACAAAAGGTGTTAAATAGAAGAAAATACAGAGGTAGTAATCTCCTAGGTGTTTAGAGGTATTCAAAGAAATTGGAGAAAATGTAGAAGTAGTAATCTCCTAGGCATGTTTCTGCATTAAGAGAGGAGGGGGGTAAAAACCTTACTGTATATAAAAATGTATGTAGTACAGTTTGGATGTGGGGTATCCCCTGGAAATGCTCGTGTATTGATTCAGGGATGTTCAGAGGTGAAGTGATGGATTTTACTTATAGGCCTACCTTGATATAACAAGATTATTTTCAGAAGAGTTTACAGGTCTAGAATTAATAGGTAAAATTAAGACTTTTCTAAACATGAGGTTTTTCTACTATGTTTTTGCTGAATGTCAGTATGTAAGGCAAAGTGAAATGGTGGGTCTACTCACAGAGTAATAATCTGTGTCTCTTTCAGTGATATTATATTATACTATAAGTGAATTTTATTTTGTTTTGTTTTTGTGGTTCTGGGAATGGAAACTAGAGGCATTTTACCACCAAGGTACACCCCCAGTCCTATTTTATTTTATTTTTTATTTTGAAGCAGGATCTCACTAAATTGCTGAGAGCCTAGCTAAATAGTTGAGGCTGGCTTCAAACCTGGAATCCTCCTGTCTCAACCTGCCTAGTACTGGGATTACAGGCATGTGCCACCACACCTGGCTATCAGTGAATTTTAAAAGGTGTGAATAACATGCTTCCTGGCAAACTGGAATTTATTTATTTTTTTATTTTTTTATTTTTCTTTCTTTCTTTTTTTTTTATTGTAGTAATTCGTGCAATATAACATACATCCTTGTTAAGTACGGGTTGTTAACAGCATATTTGCACATAGTTCTCATTTGACCCTTTCCCCAATTCCCACCCCAATCCCCTCCCCTTCCCTCCCCCTCAGGTTCACTTCGGTGAGTGACCTTGATATGATTGTGTAATTACATCACTTGCTTGAGGGCGTCCCTCTGCCCCCTGCGTCCACTACAATTAAATCAACTTCATTGCTTATCGAGGACCTCTCCTTTTCATCTGGAGACCCTCTTATGCCACATCCCCTCCCTAGCATCCACATATTAGGGAGAACATATGCTTCTTGATTCTTTGTGACTGACTAATCTCACTTAACATAATGTTTTCCAGTTGCATCCATTTCCCTGCAAAGAACATGATTTTATTCTTCTTTATGGCTGAGTAAAATTCCATTGTGTACATATC